>CM075964.1:11556671-11764171 GCA_038048745.1 Coluber constrictor foxii
TTGAAGGAAGGAAGGAAGGAAGGAAGGAAGGAAGGAAGGAGAGACAAAGAAAGAAGGGAGGGAGGGAGGGGGAGGAGGAAAGGAAGGAAGAAAGAAGAGAGGGAGGGAGGAAGGAAGGAAGGAAGGAGAAGGAGAGACAAGAAAAGACAAGGAAAGAAGGGAGGGAGGGAGGGAGGGAGAAAGGAAGGAGAAGGAAAGACAAGAAAAGACAAGGAAAGAAGGGAGAGAGGGAGGGAGGAGAAAGGAAGGGAGGGAGGAAAGAAGAGAGGAGGAGAGAGGAAGGAAGGGAGGGAGGGAGGAAAGACAAGGAAAGAAGGGTGGGAGGGTGGGAGGAAGAAAGGGAGGGAGGAAAGAAGAGAGGGAGGGAGGGAGGAAGGAAGGAAGGAGAAGGCGGAGACAAGGAAAGACAAGGAAAGAAGGTAGGGAGGGAGGAGGAAGAAAGGAAGGAAGGAGGGAAGAAGAGAGAGACAGGGAGGAAGGAAGGAAGGAAGGAAGGAGAAGGCGAGACAAGGAAAGACAAGGAAGGAAAGACGGGAGGGAGGGAGGGAGGAAGAAAGGAAGGAAGGAGGAAAGAAGAGAGACAGGGAGGAAGGAAGGAGAAGGGTAGACAAGAAAAGACAAGGAAAGAAGGGAGGGAGGGAGGGAGGGAGGGAGGGAGGGAGGGAGGGAGGAAGGAGGAAGGAAGGAAGGAAGGAAGGAAGGAAGGAAGGAAGGAAAAGGAGAGATAAGAAAAGACAAGGGAGGGAGGGAGGGAAAAGCTAAAGGTCAACCTTAGGGCACACAAGGATTTTTGGTGTTATTTTATCATGGCTCATGGAAGACTTATTGACTGACATTAAGTAGGAACTTCAAGATCAGGTGTGAGCAATCCTCCACTCTCCTTTAAAAACCTTGCTCTGCAGATAATGGGGGGGGAGGGGGGCTGTAAATATTATCCTGAGAAGATGATTGGAGAAAGCTTAAGGTAAATCTCTTCTCTGTCAGAATACTTAGCAAGTAATTTACTTAACCTGGCCCCTTCTTTTAGATAGTGCTATGGTTTGCTCTACAAAATTGTATTTCTCAGGTTCAGGGTTAGGTAACCGTTCTAGTTTGGCTCAAATGATAATCGGCTTGTCCCTAATCTAGCCAAATGAGAGAACTATTCTGTGCAGAAAATCTTGGTCTGAACAAATGAACAATTCCCCCCCCCCTTTGATTCATTTATTTGGCAGTGTTTCTGTAGACCTTTTCAATCACAAGAGTCTGGATGTTGGACCTCCAAGAGGAGACCAAGAAAGCTGGTTTTGCTATTACCCCTTACTTTGATTTTTGTCATCTATTTTTCATCCCCAATTGTTTGAAAAAGATAGCTGTTATTTCCAAGTTATGCCCCTACCTTCCTTCCTTCCTTCCTTCCTTCCTTCCTTCCTTCCTTCCTTCCTTCCTTCCTTCCTTCCTTCCTTCCTTCCTTCCTTCCTCCCTCCCTCCCTCCCTCCCTCCCTTCCTTCCTCCCTTCCTCCCTCATTTCTCCCATTGGACAGAAATGTCCTTCCTTCCTTCCTTCCTTCCTTCCTTCCTTCCTTCCTTCCTTCCTTCCTTCCTTCCTTCCTTCCTCCCTCCCTCCCTCCCTCCCTCCCTCCTTTCTCTCATTGGACAGAAATGTCCTTCCTTCCTTCCTTCCTTCCTCCCTCCCTCCCTCCCTCCCTCCCTTCCTTCCTCCCTTCCTTCCTTCCTCCCTCATTTCTCCCATTGGACAGAAATGTCCTTCCTTCCTTCCTTCCTTCCTTCCTTCCTTCCTTCCTTCCTTCCTTCCTTCCTTCCTTCCTCCCTCCCTCCCTCCCTCCCTCCTTTCTCTCATTGGACAGAAATGTCCTTCCTTCCTTCCTTCCTTCCTTCCTTCCTTCCTTCCTCCCTCCCTCTCTCCCTCCCTCCTCCCTTCCTTCCTTCCTCCCTTCCTTCCTTCCTCCCTCATTTCTCCCATTGGACAGAAATGTCCTTCCTTCCTTCCTTCCTTCCTTCCTTCCTTCCTTCCTTCCTTCCTTCCTCCCTCCCTCCCTGCCCTCCCTCCCTCCTTTCTCTCATTGGACAGAAATGTCCTTCCTTCCTTCCTTCCTTCCTTCCTTCCTTCCTTCCTTCCTTCCTTCCTCCCTCTCTCCTCTCTCTCCCCTCCCTTCCCTTCCTTCCTCCTCCTCCCTTCCTTCCTCCCTCATTTCTCCCATTGGACAGAAATGTCCTTCCTTCCTTCCTTCCTTCCTTCCTTCCTTCCTTCCTTCCTTCCTCCCTCCCTCCCTCCCTCCCTCCCTCCCTCATTTTCTCCCATTGGACAGAAATGTCCTTCCTTCCTTCCTTCCTCCCTCCCTCCCTCCCTCCCTCCCTCATTTCTCCCATTGGACAGAAATGTCCTTCCTCCCTCCCTCCCCCCTCCCTCTTTTTTATAAATTTGAAAAAAATGAAGTAACATCGCATAAACATGTATAGCTAGGCCACTGCAGTTTAAGCCTAAGAACTACGGAAAGAAGCAATGCCATAAATCAATTCGTGTAACTCTTCGTTGCTCCAACATCACTCAAGCCAAGCATTTCTGAAGGACACGTATTAATACTATTTTCATGGTGAAGCTTCACAAACTATATACTTTAGCCACAACTAATATACCTTATGAACAAAAAGGCAGACTTTCAAACTGACAAGTTTGATACAACCTACCAATTAAGCCTTTCAGTTGAGTTACTTGTTGGCAATCTTCTTTTGTATCCGGAAGCAACAAAATTGTAGTTTTCCTCAACAACAAATGGAAGCATGTAAAGCCAGCATTTTCTGAAGTACTTAAGAGTTCACCTATTAGCTACCTAGGAGTTGTAAATCAACCATGCATGTTGGGAAACAATCTTATCATTGGGATGTTTTATATCAATTGCTCCGATTATTATTTTTATCAGGGTTTCCAGAGCATGCACAAAGAGGAAGCCAAAGACTCTGCAGCAAAGGTTTTCCACCAAATTACAAATGAAGAATGGAATGGAATGGAATAGAATAAAGAAAATATGGAATGGAATGGAAAGAAATGGAATAGAGAATAGAATAAAGAAAATATGGAACAGAATGGAACAGAATAGAGAATAGAGAATGGAATGGAATGGAATAGAATAGAGTATAGAAAATACGGAATGGAATTGAAAGAAAGAATAGAGAATAGAGAATAGACTATGGAATGGAATAGAATAAAGAAAATATGGAACAGAATAGAACAGAATAGAGAATAGAATATGGAATGGAATAGAATGGAATGGAATAGAATAAAGAAAATACGGAATGGAATTGAAAAGAATGGAATAGAGACTAAAGAATAGACTATGGAATGGAATGGAATGGAATGGAATAGAGTAAAGAAAATATGGAATGGAATTGAAAGGAAGAATAGAGAATAGGCTATGGAATGGAATGGAATAGAATAAAGAAAATATGGAACAGAATGGAACGGAATAGAGAATAGAATATGGAATGGAATGGAATAAAGAAAATATGGAATAGGAATGGAATGGAATGGAATAGAGAATAGAATATGGAATGGAATGGAATGGAATAGAATAGAATAAAGAAAATACGGAATGGAATTGAAAGGAATGGAATAGAGACTAGAGAATAGACTATGGAATGGAATGGAATAGAATAAAGAAAATATGGAACAGAATAGAATGGAATAGAGAATAGAGAATAGAGAATAGAATATGGACTGGACTGGACTGGACTGGAATGGAATGGAATAAAGAATGATAGGAAACATAATATGTGCCCTATCATTCTATTCTGAATTGTGATTAGCAGCCAGTACTTTGATGCAGATGTTCTTTTGTTTGCTAGTTTTGTGTTGTGTATGTTTGTTCTTTTAAAAAAAGCTAAACAGGAAGAGTCGGCATAGTTATGAAAAAAAAACCCAAAATTGCTGAAGTTGCAAGGTCTCCATTACAGCCAACTTAAAAAAAAATTCCTCTATTTTGCTTCAAGTGCAAAAACGACACAGCTACGTAAATCAAATTACAGTATAATAAATACAATCCCTGGGAAAGCCGATACCATCCACCTCCCTTGTTAATTCAGAACTATAAAGAAAGAAACATGATTAGCTCTTTAATAGATCCCTTTTTAGAGAGAAGGGAAGGGAGAAGACAGGGCAGTGTCCTCAGGGTAAAATAAGAGGATACTCTGATTACATCAATAGGACTCTCCATGCCCCATAAACTATGGTTAAGGGCAGGGGTGGGCTTCAAAAAATTAAGCAAGGGGTTCCCTGACTGGTTGCTGGGTGGGCGTGGCCATGGTGGGCGTGGCCTAGTTGGCTTCCTGCACCACGGTGGCCTCAGGGGTGTTGTTGGCCTCCCAGGGTTCCGGAGATTTTCCTCGAGCCTCCAGGAGGGTGAAAATGGCCTCCCCAGGTTCCGGAGGCCCTCTGAACTTCCGGTAGGCCCATTTTTCACCCTCCCTGAGCCTCTGCACATCCCTGCACTTACCTGAATCCAAAACAGGCTGCATGTGGACTCCTGGGAGGGGTGGGGTGGCATGGGCGGGGCCAGCCAGGAGTGGGATTTGGGGGTTCTACAAACTGCACAGAATCTTAGCTAGAGGTTCTCACGAACCCCTGCAAACCCACTCCTGGTTAAGGGAGAGTGAGGGAGCTTCAAAATTCAAGCCTTCGAGAAAAACTTAGATTATTTCCTCACGTTCCAGAGACTCCATTCAGTTGAAAGTTCAAGAGGGGATTAACACAGCCGTTAAATAAAAGCAAATCTGGTTTGTTGTAGGATATTTACTAAAGATGAGCAAATGGACAGAGCACAAATGCTTGTGAACAAATGCAAACAGCTGCGCGTAACAGGTATATACTTACTGGTTTCATACTACCGAAGTGAGTGGTGTAAAAGTTGAATGCAACAGGGAATCAATTCCCTAGGACGTAGTAAAGCAAGAAGAGTAGTAGTAAAACAAGTAGTAGGAGTTTTAATTAGTAGTAAAACAAGAAGAGGAACGATCCCGAATGATAACGTTCTGAATGAATGTAGACAGGACCGAAATATGAGTGGATCTCTATAAGAAGAATCGGTTGATGTGGAATAAATAGAAAATATCAAAGGAAGAATAAATGCATTAAAAGAAAAGAAAAAAAAACGAAGACTGAAAAAAGTTAGCTTGAGCTGTTGAGATCTTCAAAGACAAGAAGAGGGAAAACATTAAATATAATCCAAGTTGCGAAGTGAGAACATGATAATAATAATAATAAAAAGATGTTGTATGGAAGAAGGTTACAGAGATGTAAAAGAAATGAGGTTGGTATATATTAATTTAAGCTATAATTCCCTTTTCTTTTGATCTCACGCCTTTAATTTTTTTTGCTTTCAGTTTCTTCTGCACTTTCATTATCCCTAAAGAGAATGGCTTTTTATCTTTTATCTCTAAAGAGAACAGCGCGAATGGTTATGTGTGTATGCATTTAGACATGTAACCCGATATTGTTTCAAGCAGAAGAGGGCATGCATGAAACTGGTGCTAAAATCATGTCTTTCGTTTTTTTTATGGTTCTAGAAGTTTTTGAAGCAAAAAAAAAAAAAAAGAAGAAGAAGATTAAAACAAAATCTGGAGATCCCCTCCTTTTTTCTCTCCCTTTGAATAACAGTTCAAATATCCCACAAGCTAAATAAAGACACTGCTTTACCAAATTAAGAATAGAAACCTGGAAAAATGGAAATGAAATTAGAAGAAAGGGGAAGCTTAATACAGGTAATCCTCAATTTACAATCATTCATTTAGTGACTATTTGAAGTTAAAATGGCACTGGAAAAAAAGTTACTTATAGCAGTAACACTTAGACTTATATATTGCTTCGCAATGTTTTACAGCCTTCTCTAAGCGGTTTACAGAGTCGGCCTGTTGCCCCCAACAATCTGGGATTGTTGACATGGACTTATGACCATTTTTCACACTTATGACCATTGCAGCATCCCCGTGGTCACGTGATTTACATTCGGATGCTTGACAACTGGCTCATATTAATGACCAGTTACCACATTTATATTGTCGTGTTTCTGATTAAAGATTCTTGATCCATGAAACTTGTAGACTGAGTTTGGACAAGGGAAATCCTCTATTATCTCCTATATGCCTTCATATCACATAACATATGCACCATGTAAACCTAGTACTCTTTGGAATATGCATGATGAGATCATGTACAGAGTTTCAACTCACAAGGCATCCCTCGCCTGCTTTTGAGTTGCCGTAGGCAAGGGAGATGGGAAACCAATGAAGCAACCGGCAGCCAAAGACAGGAGTGCATTCCAGACATATCTGTCTCAAGGCTGTCTCCCAGGGTTACCCACAGCGGCTGGAGGGGAGTGGTCTCTACAACCCACGCAATTGCTCTGTTGGTGAATGTGATTGATGACACACCCTGAAGGGAGGGGGGAAATGATTAGGGCCGTAAATTACGTGGGGTCAGAGTTGGCTTCATTTGGGAACATGGAGCTCCTAATAAATAACTGGGTATCTTTTGAAGCTTGGCTTGAGGCTCATAAATTAATTAGGGCATCTGCTGGAACCCTGACACACAGCTTCTTCTGTGACATCAAGATACACATTTTATTATTTTGACAAAACTCCAGAAACTGGAGCCATTGTTGATTCTACATCCATTTAATATTCTTTATTGCATTCGAACCTTGAATTTATTGAATTGAATACATTTTCCAAGTCTACAACAAGGCTTAGTGTAGACTATCAGCTACATAATGCGAATAAATGAAGACAAATAAAGCTTCCATAGCAATAACAGTGTTCCCCACCAACCTGAAGAAAAAATATTGGAAATCTGAATAATTTTCCAAAAGCCATATATATTAAGGAAACCAAGATTATTAAAATGGAGCAAAAGAAATGAACAAACTAGACTCCTGGCCCCACTGATCTTTGCAGGAGTGAAAAAAAAAATCATAGAAAGCACCATAAAGAAGCAAAATCAAAGTTTATTTTCTTTTTCCTATTTCTGAGAAAAGCTATTTTACTCCCAGGTAGATTTTACCTGTAGATATTGTTGCTTGGCCCACACCTGTTCGATATTCAATTAAAGGAAAAATAAACAAGGGCCTTTATACATCACAAATCCTTTTTCATCATCCCATAAGGGCAAAAGCTGACAACTTCCCAGTGAAATAAATCACTCTTTCATACTCTTTCACATGTGAATATAATATATATATATCCCACCCAATCAGTACACACACCCCACTAGCAGTTAAAAGGAAGAAACAGCTGAGATCACACATTGCTCCTAGAAGCACGAAGCCGAAAACACCAGCCTGAAGATGACGAATGAGACTTCGTTGAAACGTCACCAAGACACTTCCAATTTTACGCGGGAGAAAACCCGAATAACCAAAGACCTACATACAAGCACCTGCGAAAACCTCAGAGAACATATATATATACATCTCTCAGCCAAGTTTTTTCCTATGTAAAAGATCTTTATACAGCCATAGTTCAGTGAAATCCCATTCACTAGTTTCTAGGCTTTATCAGACATCAAACCATCATTTTGCTGTCTATTGTGAGACTTAATATATATATTCTACCTTGATATATATATTCTACCTTTATATATATATTCCACCTTTCGGTTACCAAAAAGATATCAAAAGCAATTTATCACTCGGTAAGGCGCTCTTCAGATTTAGTAGATTAAAAAGCATAAAATAATGTATGGGATACTGTTGCATTGTTTTATTCTCTGTTGTAAGCCGCCCAGAGTCCCTTGGGAGTGGGGTGGCATAGAAATGCGACAAAATAAATAAATAATAAATAAATAATACCTCTTGGAATGCACAATGAACCGTTATCGCTTTTGTAAAAGTTAATGAAACTTTCAGAAGTGTAACTGATTGACTCATTTGCCAGGATTCACATAAAAGAGTTATCAGAATTATTTGTGCTTTGGTAAAAATTGAACACTAACAACCTTACTCCTAGGTCTTTATTTAAATGCCCTCAGGAAACATCACAGAATCTGAATAAAAGAATTTCCCCTTTAGCAAATGAAGCTCTTTGTGCATCTTTCTTTTTAAATATAGACCATTCTGTGTATCAGTAGAGCTTCTATCAATATACTCCTTCAAGTTCCGTTGGGATTATAATTCCAAAAATTGCTAACCAGCTATTAATTCCCACAACCAGAGATGGACGGCACATGAATTAACAACCGGTTAGCCCAGCATTGAAAATGTTAGTGTGTGGGGCATTCCGTGCACACTTTGCTCTCACGTGCAACTTGCACGCATGTGTACAGCTTAAAAAATGTGGTTAAATAGGATGACATAGCACCGGGGCCGATGGGCGTGGTGGGCCCACCCACAGGTTGCAACCGAAACCGGCCTGAACTGGTCTGAAATGGCAGCAGCCCACTTCTGCCTACAACCCACAAAGGAACACACAATTACTGTGATTGATCACGGCACGATCTTTACTAATAACTTGTACCAAACAACAGGAGAGCTTTACGTCGCCTCAAAGAAAGCTAGAATCAGGGGGTGTGAAACTCAATTTCATTGAGGGCCACATCAGGGTTATGTTTCACTTCAGGGGGCTGGGATGGGTGTGGTCAGGGTGGGCGTGGCCAGCTCAACGTCACTCATGTTGGGGGCACAGGTGGTGACTCGAATGCTTCTGTCAGCAAAAACAGGCTCCTGAGCTCCGTTTTCAGCTGTGACGGCCTCCTGCAATCCTGTGCCAGTGAAAACAGAGCTCGGGAGGAGTGCATACGACTCTCCCAAGCTCCGTTTTCACCAGCAGAGGCACTGCAGGCCAGTCCTTTGCTTGTTCCAGGGCCGCCCCGCGGCCCACATCTAAGCATCCCCACGGGCCGAATCCAGTCCGCAGGCTTTGAAATTTGACACCCCTGAGCTAAATGATGCTATGAAAATACGTTAAATGTCTCGACGGGAAATGGACCAGGAATCAAGTCTCAAGCAGTCAAAAGTGCTGCAACTTTAGGCACAAATCTTGATCATTGAATAAAGGTAATCCCTGATTTACAACCATTCATTTAGTGACTGTTCAAAGTCACAACGGTACTAAGAAATACTAAGAAAATGTGACTTAGGACCTGTTTTCACACTGTGAAAACTGTTCTGGTCTCCCCAGGGTCATGTGATCAAAATTCAGACCCTTGGCAACTGTCTCGTATTTATGACAGTCGCAGTGTCCGGGGGGGGGGGGTTCCACATGATTCCCCTTTTGCAACCTTTTGACAAGCAAAGTCAAGGGGAATTCCAGTTCACTTAACAACCATGTGACTAATTTAACCCCCGCAGTGATTCATTTAACAACGGTGGCCAGGAAGGTTGTAAAATTTACTTATGTCTTGCTTAGCGATGGAAATGTTGGACTCCATTGTGGCCGTAAATCGAGGAGTACCTGCATATAGTAGTATCTTCCCTAATTGGTAGAGATACTAAATGAAAAAGGATTTTGTCTCCATTTCTGATGCCGTTGTTCCAGCGTAAGAGCCTTTTGGGGAGACGTTTTATCAAAAAATAATAAAATTAAAGTCCAACAGTTATCTTTCAAAGAGAAAATGGTTCTGTTATCTACCTTTAGATGAGTTTCTGAAAGAGTCATGCATATATACAATTGCTAAAGCTTCTCGTTATAATAAGGAAGCTTTTTTTTTAAAGAAAAATTAATTCCGTAACATAATGGATTTATTAAATATTACCATCCAATTCTCACTTGTCCCCTACCCTGCGATTTCATTAACTGAACCATTGCATTTTATGAAAAACAAAAATTCAAATAACAATGATTTGTAAAAAAAACAACAAAAGAACCCTACCTTTTTTTCGGAGTATAAGACGCACCCTTTCCCCCCCCAAAAAAGAGGGTGAAAATCTGGGTGTGTCTTATACTCTGAATGTAGCCCCATCCAGCTTCTCAAACGGACTTTTCAGAGGCTGAAAAAAGCATCAGAAATGAAGCTTCAGAAAAAAAGCCACCAAACAGAGCTTCAGAGGCTTTTTTTTCTGAAGCTCTGTTTTGGAGGCTTTCAGAAGCAGAAAAAAAGTTTTTTCTGAAATGGAGTTTCAGAAGTTTCAGAGGCAGAAAATAAAGCAAAAAAAAAAAAAAAGCAAGGCACAGAGTTCACAACTAAGGAACCTGTTGCTAAAATTCACCTCTGGGAACAGCTGATTGGGGGTATTCCGGGAGGCCGATCCACCCACCAATCAGTTTTTTTCTTATTTTCCTCCCCCAAAACTAAGGTGCATCTTATACTCTGGTGCGTCTTATACTCCGAAAAATACGGTAACTCAAAACTGTGCACACTCTATAAAGACATGTATTCTACTGTTAGAAGTGCTGAAAAATCATTGTAAAAATCTATTATGTTTAATTCTTTCTAAAAAAATGAGTTCTTAATTCAAATTATAGACTCAGGATGGCAAACTTATGGCACGTGAGACAGAGGTGGCATGCAGCCCCCTTTCTGTGGGCACACGAGCCATTGCCAGAGTTCAGCTCTACCACACATGGACGCATGCCTTCTGCTGGCCAGTTCGTCTTCGGGTCTCTGCCATGCATGCTTGGGGTACGGGGCACGTGAGGGGTGTGTACATGCATGAGCACGTATGGGGGTCACGTATGTGCAGAGCATGGAGTGCATGTGGGGATACATGGCATGTGCAGGGCACCGTACATGCATGCCCAGGGGAAGGTGCATGCAGGGGGTGCATGCATATGCAGGGCCAAAGGCCATACGTGCATTGCATTTTGGGGGTTCGGGCACACATATATGCTTTGGGTACTCGGTCCAGAAAAGGTTAGCCATTATTGTTATATGTTATCCCTAGCGCCGCATAACAGGGTGAGCTCCCGTGACTTATCCCAGCTTCTGCCAACCTAGCAGTTCGAAAGCATATACAAAATGCAAGTAGAAAAATAGGGATCAACTTTGGTGGGAAAGTAACAGCGTTCTGTGCGCCTTTGGCCACATGACCACGGCGACGTCTTCGTACAGCGCTGGCTCTTCGGCTTTGAAACGAAGATGAGCATTGCCCCCTAGAGTCGGGAACAACTAGGCCATATGTGCGAAGGGAACCTTTACCTTTTTACCTGTGTTAAAATACATCACCTTTTTCGTTTTTTTTCAAAGAAGTCAGTACAAAGCAAGTGTAATATCTACTGTTTTTGTCTTGAAACTCCATTGTGACCTATCCATTGTGGGTCTCTTAAGACTCCATTAAATGTCTTGAAACTCCATTGTGACCTATCCATTGTGGGTCTCTTAAGACTCCATTAAATGTCTATTTTCTAATAAATTGCTTATAAACTCGGAGGTCAGAGCCCTACATAAAGTTTGTCACATCACCGAATCTCTATATTGATCTGCTAAATTTCTTTTGCCCAGATTCAAGGTTTAATTCCAGCCATCCTACCCCATTGACAATATTCCTTGAGCCCCTTAACTGTCCGCCGTAAAAGTTTTATTTGATTCGCAATGGATCACTTTTCCAATGAAAGGAAAATGTGTCCCAAACTGGATTTTATGACATTCGGCTTGGAACGAAAGCTCTTTGCTGCACTCTACAGGCTGTTTAAAAGACTGCTAATCATTGACATACAAACAGCCACATTTCTGAACAGAGTTTAAACTCGTTCAGCAAATGTGAGATGGAACCAAGATTTCTTATTGACTTCTAAAAAAAGTATTAAAAATATCTTTTTCCATACAGTAAAATATCCCGAATAACACAAACTTCCCTATCTGCATATATCCATGATTTTTCTCAGTCAGGGCAGCCATTTCCATGTACAGAAACATACAAACACACCAGTAAGTGACACTCCCAAAATGAAAAAGAAAAATAATAATAATAATAATAATGGAAGTTGCATTAGGAAAGGAATGGAATGGAATGGTCATAAGTCACTCTTTTCAGTGCCGTTGCAACTCTGAATGGTCACTAAATGAACTGTTGTAAGTCGAGGACTACCTGTACTTCCAGCGGTGGGTTTCCAATATTCTTACCACCGGTTCGCCGTATGTGCGCACCTTCTGTACATGTAATTGCTCACTTGCGTGCCTTCCACGCATGTGCCCGGTCTCGAAAACATGCTTATATAGGCTGTCATAGAGCCAGGGTGTGGGGGTGTGTGGGAGGCGGGGGGCAGGAGGATGGGGGGACGGGCCCAGTGGTGGGATTCAAATAATTTAACAACCGGTTCTCTGCCCTAATGATTTCTTCCAACAACCAGTTCACCAAACTGCTCAGAAAGTTAACAACCGGTTCTCCCGAAGTGGTGCGAACTGGCTGAATCCCATCACTGGATGGGCCCACCCGTGATCTCCGCTACCGATTCACCTGAACTGGTACGAACCGGCTGAATATCACTTCTGTGTATTTCAATGTTCCCAAGTTGCAACTCCGCCCTTCCAGATAGATTTCTTTTCTTAGATGGTTTACATCTCACTAACATTTGTCTACTAGTCATGTTGTTGTTGTTTTGTACAGTTCTGATGGTTTGCAAAGGGAATGAAATGGTTTAAATCTTTTGGACCCTTACCCTGCCCGCCCTATCCCGCCCAGGAGTCCCCACACGGGCTGTTTTGGATGCATATAAGTGCAGGGCATGCGTAGAGGCTCGGGCGAAAAATGGGCCTACTGGAAGTTTGGATTTCTGGCTTCCAGAGGGCCTCCGGAGCCTGGAGAGGCCATTTTCACCCTCCCAGAGGCTCGAGGAAAGTCGCTGGAGCCCAGGGAGGGCAAAAAGCCCCCCCCCCCGCTGTGGTGCAGGAGGCTGATTAGGCCATGCCCATCATGCCCATGCCCATCCAGCAGCCAGGCAGACAACCCCTTGCTAAAATTTTTGAAGCCCACCCCTGGCTGAAAGGATTAGTTGGTGACATTATAGTTTCCCAGATGTGAGGTCCTTACTTGTCCCTGGCAGGAGCTAGAGCAGGAAGGTCTCCAACCTTGGCAACTTTAAGCCTGGAGGAGTTGAAATCTGCCAGGCTTAAAGTTGCCAAGGTTGGAGACCCCTTAGCTACAGCAAAGGACTGTTGTGATTGTGTAGGCCCAAGTAGGTATTATCAGATGCAATCAGTTTGAAAACAAACAGACTTTATTAGAACAGCTGAGAATTAACTCATTCCCAGCGTAGTCCAAACTAATTCAAAACAAATTCTTCATAAAACAATTCTTCAGCCTTATCGCCAACCTTGGTCTAATTAGGCAACCTGCCAAAGGCTTGTCTTGGCAAAAGTTCAGAAGCAGAAGATGCCGACAAGAAAGAAATGCAGCAAGACAAGAAACAAATCTATCAACGTTATTTTCCGACAAAGAGCCCAAGAGCTGTTGCTGGTCTTTTAAGCCTTATGGGAGGGGCCAATTATCTCTTGGCCTTACTCCTGAGTCGTCCTTTTTGCTTTAGCTGCTCTTGCCTTCTGGCAGCTCTTCTCATGTGTGCACTAGGAACAGGCTCCTCCTGTTCATCTGCCTCTCTGCTGTCAGCCTCTGGAGTCTGCACATCACTCCCCGATGGCCCTGGCCCCATCTCTGCCTCCGACGCAGAGCCCTCATCCGTGCCTTCCCCAGCCTCCAGGACTGGCCATTGTTCTTCCTCAGCCTCCTCACTGTCTGACTCCACTGCCAGCTCCACAGGCTGCTGGCGGACCACAACAAGGACGGGAACTCAACCCCGCCCCATGGCAGCAGTTGGGTCTCAGACATGGGCTTGCTAATTTCCAACTCAGCATACTAACCATGTCAACCACCTGTGCTCCTTTATGCTTGCAGATAAATATCTGCCATAAACGATACTCTTCCATTTATAAAATGATGCCTTAGAATCGTTGTAAAATCCAAAATAAATATCCACATTGACAACAACTCATGAGTTTCAGGTGCAATATGTTTTTACCGAATGAAATATGTTTTCATTTGGTAAACTGCCATTTGTACAATTTTCAGCAATCCAGATTCCTCTTACAATTACTGTCCTGTGCTGGGTCTCCCTGATGGATCTTGCAACAATCTGTCGCTTTGCAGCTTTCTGCAGCTGTGACAGTCTGAAAAAGTTTGTGATTCCAACAGACGGTGAGAAAGAAGCCGTTTCTGATAATTTTTCATCAGACGTTTGATATAAACAAGTTATACAGATTCACATTGTTATAACTCAGCTTCCTGCCAAAAAGAGGAATAAAGGTCTTTCTATGCAAATATATATATATACCAAATTTATATTTGATAAAGAAATAAAAGGAGACTAGTATAGATCTATTTCAAGCTATTTAGCTCTCATCAGTTAGCCATACCCTTACTCGGATTCGAACTTGGGCTTTCGAGTAAGGGTATGGCTAGCTGATGAGAGCTAAATATCTTGAAATAGATCTATACTAGTCTCCCTTTATTTCTTTATCAGCAAATATAAATTTGGTATAAAATGGTTTGTCGTGAATGAGACTGCTTGAAGGCTCCTGGATTGGAGCTGAAAGGCGAAAGTATGCTCCCTCCCACATTGGGGCAGACCAGGTGCTTTGACAGAAAAACAAATATATATAGATATAGATATAGATATAGATATAGATATAGATATAGATATAGATATAGATATAGATATATAGATATATAGATATAGATATATATAGATATATATATAGATATATATATACACGTATATATTTGCTTCTTCTTCTTTCTGTGAGTTCATATGGTCACTTAGGTCACAGAGGGATAAACTCCACACAACAACAACAACAACAACGTAGTATCTGGGCCATTTAAGGCGATGACGCTGTAGAAATGTTGAAACTTGTAATGGCTCATTAAATTAATTGTAGTTCCTTTGGTTTCCCACAATATGGTTAGCTAGCTAGCCAGGGTGAAACAAATTTATACGACTGTGTTTTGTTCAGCCTAAACCACAAAGGAATCTCAAATTATGAACAAAGGGTAAGTGGAGGGAACACAATATTCAAAATCAAATGCCGTATTTTTCGGAGTATAAGACGCTCCGGACTATAAGACTTTATTGGTGAGGAAAACAAGAAAAAGAAATCTGCCCCCCAGCAATTTTGCCTCGTGGCAGCAAAGAGCAAGCTTTACTTTCATTTTCGTTTTCAGCATAGCTTGATTAGCACAAGAAAAAAGAAATCTGCTCCCAGCAATTTACCTTCTTGCAGCAAGCAGCAGAGGCCCATGCAGCAATAGGCAATGGCAATCCCTGCAGCCTGAAACAGCTGAGAGTCGGGGGGATAATCAACTTGTGCTAATTAGGCTGTGCTGAAGCTGAAATGGGCTGTTTCTTCTTGCTGCTTAGGCAGGAAACCCTACACTACTTCAGACAAATGGTTATCCAACATCTTCTTAAAAACTTCCAGTGTTGGAGCATTCACAATTTCTGGAGGCAAGTTGTTCCGCTTGTTAATTGTTCTCACTGTCAGGAATTTTCTCCTTAGTTCTAAGTTGCTTCTCTCCTTGATTAGTTTCCACCCATTGCTTCTTGTCCTGCCCTCAGGTGTTTTGGAGAATAGCTTCTATGTGGCAGCCCCTGAGATATTGGAATGCTGCTATCATGTCACCCCTGGTCCTCCTTTTCATTGAGTTTGACATACCCAGTTCCTGCAACCGTTCTTCATATCCATCTATGAGGAAACCAGAAGCTTCCCTCCCTATTTCTACTGCAAACCACATCATATGATACGCACCACGCAATATTTTCACCCCTGGCATTGCCATTAATGCTAGACAGTTTTTGGGTTACTTTTCTTCCCGAGATGGATAGACCACGATTGCATCAAAAAAATAGAGGACGTTTCAGAAACATCCAATATATGAGAACCTGGGGCTACTGTTGGTGTATAAGAATATGTTATAAAGGAATATTTTCCGATATTTAATTTGTGAGCAAGCACACAGGCCATCAAAACCAAATCAGAAGCAGAAGAAAACAATCTTCAATGCAAGATGGAAAAACTACCGCTTTTCAAGGTATTATTTGATATCAAAAGAAATACAGCTTCAAAGCATTCACAAATAGCTTATCCGTGCTACATGTATCTTCCTCCAAATTAAATACAACTCAGTGAGTATACTGTGCAGCAGGGGTGAAATTTATTTACCTTCCCAACCGGTTCGGAAGTGCACGCACGGACGCTCTGCACATATGCAGAGGGTAAAGAAATAGGTTACTTCCTGGTTAAAGCCAGGAAGTAACGATAACCGGGCAGGTGGGTGGAGCCACACGCTGTCATCGCTACTATTTCTCCGAACCACTGGCTGCCATCGCTACCAGTTCTGTCGAACCAGTCCGAACCGGGAGCATTTCACCCCTGCTGTTCAGTCAGTCCTCAACTTATAACCACAACTGAGCCCAGAATTAATGTTGCTAAGTGAGAAACTTGTGAAGTGAATCTCGTCATATTTTTACCTTTCTTGTCACAGTTGTTTTTTGTTTTTTTAAAAAATTTGATTTATATGCCGCCCTTCTCCGGAGACTCAGGGCAGCTTACAATGCGTTAAGCAATAGCCTTCATACTTTTGTATATTTTATACAAAGTCAGCTTATGGCCCCCACAAACTGGATCCTCATTTGACCTACCTTAGAAAGGATGGAAGGCTGAGTCAACCTTGAGCCTCGAACTTGCAATAATTGCAGACAGCTGGATGTTAATAACAGGCTATCTAGCCTGTTGAGCTATTTGAGGTAAGTGTATCACTGCAGTTGTGAAGTTACTAACATGGTTTTTAAGTGATTCTGGCTTCGCCGTTGGTTCTGCTTGTCCGAAGGTTGCAAAAGAGGATCACGTGTCCCAGGGGCACTGCAACCGTCATAACTATGAGTCAGTTGCCAGGTGTCTGAATTTTGATCATGTGATCATGGGGAGGCTGCAACGGTCATAAGTGTGAAAAAACGGTCATAAGCCACTTTTTCCAGTGCTGTTGTAAAGTCATGTAATGAATTTTATAAATCGTTGTTTATAGCAGAAAACCACATTTCCACCAGATCCATGACAGAAAAAAGCAAGTAAAAATGTTCAAATCATAGGATAAAATCAAGTGATTAAGAAATCTACATAAACCCATATATAGTTACTGTATTTTTCGGACTATAAGATGCACTTTTTTTGCTCCCAAAAGGGGTAAAAATGTCTGTGTGTCTTATAGACCAAACATTGCCGAAGCCCCACCCACCCACTGGCCATTTTTGTTCTCCGCACACCCTGTTTTTGGACCTTTTTTTGGCCTTTTTCGGGCCTTTTTTTTTGCCCATTTTCAGGGCTTTTTTCAGCCTGTTTTTGAGGCTTTTTTCCGCCATTTTTGAGGCTTTTTGGCCCATTTTTGAGGCTTTTTTTCAGCCCATTTTTGAAGCTTTTTGCCCCATTTTTGAGGCTTTTTCATCCCATTTTTGAGGCTTTTTAGCCCATTTTTGAGGCTTTTTTTCAGCCCATTTTTGAGGCTTTTTTTGGCCTTTTTTTGGAAAAAACTGGGTGAAAAAAGCCTTGAAAATGGACCAAAAAAACCCTCAAAAATGGGCTGAAAAAAACACCTTGAAAATAGGCCGAAAAAAGCCTCAAAAACAGGCCAAAAAAGGTCCACAAATGGGCTGGAAAAGGGCCAAAAGAAGGGCTGAAAATGGGGCATGCAGAGGCCAAAACCCTTTATTGTTTTCCTCTCCTAAATTTAGGTGCATCTTATAGTCTGAAAAATACGGTATTTGTTCCAATCTATAGCTTGGTCCAATATGACATTTAAATGAGCTGGAGATAGGAATGATTCATTCAAACCTAACATTTGTTTTTTTTCCAGAACAAAAGAAAAATGAACATTAAACGTTAAGAAAGAAAGCCTTACTATTATATTAAGGAGCAACTACATTGTTCATTTGTGACCAGAATGCTTTGGAGAAATAAGGAAATAGCAACGATATGTGGCAATTTAAGTCTGGCCAGTATCTAGCTGAAAAAAACCCCTTTTAGTTTCTTTTTATGCCATGGTGTGGGCGGGTATAGAAATAATTTTTCCATTTTAGGGAAGACACAGAATTGAACTTGTGTTTCCTTTCACAAAAGGCAATAATTAGCAGAAGAGCACGGAAGAAAGGGAAATTTTGCTTATGGGTTTCCAGCTGGATGAACTTTTCCATATACTTATGGTGATAAGGTGATACTTTTCCTTTCATTCTTCCTTCTCTCTCTTTCTCTCTCTCTCTCTCCCTGAGCTCCTCTTGCTGTCTTAACTGATTTCCAGCTCTTTCTCCTTAAGGAAATGGTGGGGACCAGCTGCGCATGCGTCTAAATATTTTCAGGGAGGGCTTATTTTTGGAGAGGTCTTATTTTCGGAGATGGCTTAATTTGGGGGGGCTTAATTTGGGGGGACTTAATTTGGTGGGGCTTATTTGAACGCATGAGCTCAAAAGCCCATTGGGCATATTATCGGGGGTGTCTTATTTTTGGGGAAACACAGTACAACCGTATACAAATTCAGATTTGCGAATAACTTCACACAAGGTGAATTTGCAAAATCTCTCCCCTGAAATTGCTGCTTTTAACAAGCCCATTTATACATTCACCAACCCTTTGAAGCAATTCTTCAAACCACATCTGTGCACGCCTTCACAAAGTGGTGACACAGAACAGATGTGGATAGCATCATTGCAAGCTGCCCAGGGTTATCTTGGGATAAAATGGGCAGCCAATATATTGTAAGATAATAATTATTAATTTTGTTAAGAGCCATGGTGGCGCAGTACTATGGGCTAACTCACTGCTCAGTGCTAGCAGTTCGATTCCGACCAGCTCAAAGTTGACTCCGCCTTCTATCATTCCGAGGTCGGTAAAATGAGGCCCCAGATTGTTGGGGGCAATAGGCTGACTATGTAAATAGAGAGGGCTGTAAACCACTATGGAGTGGTTTATAAGTCTAAGTGCTCTTGCTATTCCTTCCTTCCTTCCTTCCTTCCTTCCTTCCTTCCTTCCTTCCTTCCTTCCTTCCTTCCTTCCTTCCTTCCTTCCTTCCTTCCTTCCTTCCTTCCCTCCCTCCCTCCCTCCCTCCCTCCCTCCCTTGTGGCAGAGTGGTTGGAAAGCAGTACTGCAGGCTAACTCAATGCTCATTGTCAGCAGTTCGATTCTGTTCAGTTCAAAATTGAATTATCCTTCCATACTTCCGAGGTGGGTAAAATGAGGACCCAAATTGTTGAGGGCAACAGGCTGACTCTGTAAACCGCTTAGAGACTATGAAGCAGTATATAAATCTAAGTGCTATTGCTATAAATAAATAAATAGCTCTGGATACGGCTAACAAGGGGTAAGCAAATTGTTGCTAAGCTTAAAGCGGTGACAGAATTTATGCTGTACAAATACTCCCACCCCTGAAAAAAAAATACTGCTTGTTCACACAACAAAGAGAGAACCTGCGTATCTGAGAGGGTTCACGAGGGCTGGATTCACTCCAGGTAATTCTAGTCCTTCTCTCTAACTACAACTGAACAACAGCATTATCAGAAAATGTGATAGTTTTCTTCCAATAATACATAATTGGGATTACCAGCAGAAAAGCTGAGCCGAGTTTCCCTAATATTGTTGCAAATACAGCAGGCTTTTAGGAGCAACTTGTGGCCTTTATAAACTGGTCAACTACTAGTAGTAAGGAGCCCCCGCGGCTGGAAATATTGCAACTGCCAATCTGGACGGTGACTGGAGCATAAGGAAGGAAATATAATTCTGCAAGAGCAGCTGTCATGTTCATTTTTGACGAAAACATCTGCTGCTTAGAATCTGGGTCTTTTTTATCCGGCTGACGGTGCTTGTGCCAACGGACAGAAAGTTGCTTCAAAATGCTCCTCGCTTCTTTATTAAATGTGGGCTTTCATTGCAGACAAGAAGGCAAGATTATCCAATCCAATTCCTCACCAAAATGTTGTTTTGTTTGATTGCTTTAGGGTAAAAATACAGGGAGAATTTTCTCCTGGATCCATTACAATATTTTTTTTTTTAAATTAGATTTATATGCCGTCCTTCTCCGGAGACTCAGGGCGGCTTACAATGCGTTAAGCAATAGCCTTCATACTTTTGTATATTTTTATACAAAGTCAGCTTATTGCCCCCACAAACTGGGTCCTCAATTTACCTACTTTAAAAGGGATGCAAGGCTGAGTCAACCTTGAGCCTTGAGATTCGAACTTGCAATAATTGCAGACAACTGAATGCTAATAACAGGCTTTTTAGTCTGTCGAGCTATCCAGGCTCATTCATGTCTCTTTTATTTTTATAAAATTCTCCCTATATTTTTACATATGCACATACGTATACATATTCACATACTGTACAACTATGCATCTATACATCTATACTTCTATACATCTATACATCTATGTGTATTTCTCTTTAGCCAGGTTCTTCCTACGTAAACCAAGATTTTAATGCAGCCCTAGTTCAGTGAAATCACAATCCACTAGCTTCTAGGCTTTTTTTCTGGCAGCCAGCAAACTCTCTGCTGCCCATTGGGAGACTAAGGAGACTAAGATAGATCTATTTCAGGCTTATAAGCCTTCATCAATTAGCCACACCCTCATACCATGTATTCTCCCTGTAAAGGTACAGTATTTGTTTTCTTTCCTTTTCATAGGCTTTATGTGTATTTGTCTTTAGCAACCAATACTGTACCTTTACAGGGAGGATACATGGGATAAGGGTGTGGCTAACTGATGAGGGCTTATAAACCTGAATCAGTTAGCCACACCCTCATCCCATGTATCTTCCCTGTAAAGGTACAATATTTGTTTTCTTTCCTTTTCGTAGGCTTTATGTGTATTTCTCTTTAGCCACCAATACTATACCTTTACAGGGAGGATACATGGGATGAGGGTGTGGCTAACTGATTCGGGTTTATAAGCCCAAAATAGATCTATCTTAGTCTCCTTAGTCTCCCAATGGGCAGCAGAGTGTTTGCTGGCTGCCAGAAAAACAAGCCTAGAAACTAGTGGATTGTAATTTCACTGAACTAGGGCTGCATAAAGATCTTGGTTTACGTCGGAAGAACCTGGTTAAAGAGAAATACACATAAAGCCTACGAAAAGGAAAGAAAACAAATATATATATGAAGGGTGAAAACAAATATATATATGAAGGGTGAAATCCAGCAGGTTCTGACAGGTTCTGGAGAACCAGTAGCAGAAATTTTGAGCAGTTTGGAGAACCGGCAAATACCACCTCTGGCTGGCCCCAGAAGTGGGATGGGAATGGGAATTTTGCAGGATCTTTCCCCTGGAGTGGAGTAGAAATGGAGATTTTGCAGCATCCTTCCCCTGCCATGCCCACCAAGCCACACCATGCCCACCAAGCCAGACCCACAGAACTGATAGTAAAAAAAATTGAATTTCACCACTGATTATATATATATAATAGGAGTAATAATATATTATAATAATATAATAATATATTATAATAATATAATATATAGCAGGAGCACGAAGCCGAGAACACCAGCCTGAAGATGACGAATGAGACTTCATCGAAACGTCGCCAAGATACTTCCAATTCTACGCGGGAGAAGACCCGAATAACCAAAGACATACACACACACACACACACACACACACACACACACACACACACACACACATATATATTATACACACAAAAACGCCACTATATAATGATATAGTTATTGAAGATATAATTTCTTCTAGAGTAGTTCTCAGCTTACAGCCATTCATTGAGGGGTCATTTGAAGTTACAACGGCAAACTAGAAAAAAGTGACTTATGACTGCTTTTCACACTTATGGCCGTTGCAGCATCCCCATGGTCACGGGATCAAAATTCAGACACGGGGCAACTGACTCACATTTATGATGGTGGCAGTGTCCCAGGGTCACACGATCACATTTCTGACCTTCCGAAAAGCAAAGTCCATTGGGAATCCTGATTCAGTTAACAACGATGTTACTAACTTAACAACGGCAGTGGCTCCTTTAAGAACAGTATCAAGAAAAATCATAAAATGGAGCACAATTCACTTCACTGCCCTGCTTAGCAATGGAAATCTTTGTGTTCAATTGTGGTTGAGGTAGTCTACAAATGAGCCTAGTGGCGCAGCGGACTAAGTGCTGTTAAAGTAGCACTTAGCTGCCTGCAATTACTGCAAGTTCAAATCTCACCAGGCTCAAGGTTGACTCAGCCTCCCATCCTTCCGAGGTAGGTAAAATGAGGATCCGGATCGTGGGGGCAATAAGCTGACTTTGTATATATAAAAAAAGATCACCGTTTGGGGAGGCCGAAAGCCCTACTAAGCAGGTATATACAAAAGTATGACGGCTATTGCTTAATGCATTGTAAGCTGCCCTGAGTCTCCGGAGAAGGGTGGCATATAAATCAAACTAATAAATAAATAAAAAATAAAAGACGGGTCTGGATCAAGGAGAAACTCACAAGTAGAATGTCTTCACAAAATTGGAATAAAATACTAACAATGGTTATTATTTTAGGAGCATAAGATGCAGAAGAACAGCATGTCTTCGTTACCAGATAAGAGAGTTTAAATTTAAAAAAAGCTGGAATGAGAACAAATTAACTCCCACATTTTTTCTTCCAAGTTTGATTTCAGTTGGATGTATCTGTCAAGAGGAAGAGCCATCTTCTGCAAAGTGAATGCCCCAAATAATCCCTACCGCAAGTTTAGCTGCATACATCTTATATTAATTAAACTTTTGGTTTACATTTATAATAGTAATGATGCAAATCCGTTACTATTCAACAGAGAAGTTCAACAGCAAAGCCAACTTATTGGTCTAGATATCTTTACAGATAGTTCTAGACATAACAACAGTTTGTTTAGGGACTAGTCAAAGTTACAAAAGGCACTGAAAAAAAATGACTTGTGACTATTTTTCACACTTACGACCTCTGCAGCATCTCTATGATCACATGATCAAAATTCAGACATTTTTGCAACTGACTCGTATTTATGAGGTGGTAAAATGGGGCAAAACTCACTTAACAAAGGTCTCGCTTAGCAATGGAAATTTGGGGCTCAATTATGACGGTAAACCGAGGACTACCAACAGCTAAAGGCTAAAAGCCGGAGCTTAGCTATAAAATGGCATAAAAAGGTAAAGGTTCTACTCGCACATATGTGCTAGTCATTCCTGACTCTAGGGGGCGATGTTCATCTCTGTTTCAAAGCCGAAGAGCCAGCGCTGTCCGAAGACGTCTCCGTGGTCATGTGGTCGGCATGACTGAATGCCAAAGGCGCACGGAACGCTGTTCCCTTCCCACCAAACGTGGTCCCTATTTTTTCTACTTGCATTTTTAACGTGCTTTTGAACTGCTAGGTTGGCAGAAGCTGGGACAAGTCACGCGAGCTCACCCCGTTACACGGTACTAGGGATTCGAACCACCAAACTGCTGATCTTTCTGATTGACAAGCTCAGTGTCTTAGCCACTGAGCCACCGTGTGTCCCCCCCGCCCCCGGCTACCAACAGCTACCAACAGCCAATTGGCGACTTAAAATTTTTATAATTTTAGAATTCCTATACTCCATTTGCAGTTCTCGCTCAGTAATTTCATGGTAATAATTTGTTCCGGGAAAAATAATGGTCAAACATTTGTTCATTATTGGCCTGCAAAATGAATTTAAATCCCAGGGAGAACCAGGACAATGAAACTGCATGCATGCTTTCAATTTGCATGACCCATCGGGGAGCAAAACAAAATAATTATTTTTTTTTTAACTGAAACTATCTGAATGTCCTGCCGTTGCACCACAGAATTACAAGTCACCTCATACACTCATTGACTTAGCAATCACATCATTTCCTAAATGACCAAGTTGTGCCCAAACTACTTCAAGGGATTGAGGTTACAAAGAAAACACAAGAAGAGTGGAAAAGTCATTTGACTTGAGCACCTAGAGCAGGGGTGTCACTCAAATCCCGTGGGCCGATCCAGCCTGCGGAGTGGTTAGATCTGGCCTGCAAAGTGAAGGATTGGCCCGCAGTGCCTCTGCCAGTGAAAACGGCCTTCCCGTGATGGCCTCCTGCAGCCCTCTGCCAGTGAAAACAGGGCCTGAGGGGGACAGAAAAGGAGAAAGGGAAAATGAAAGAAAATGAAGGAAATATGAGAAGAGAGCAAGGAAGGAAAAAGAAGGACAAAGGGGAAGGAAGAAGAAAGGAGAATGAAGAGGGAAGGAAAAAGAAGAAAAGGAAGGGAGGAAGGAAAAAGAGAAAAGGGAAAATAAAATAAAAGAGAGAAAGGAAGGGAGAAGAGAAGAGAAGAGAAGAGAAGAGAAGAGAAGAGAAGAGAAGAGAAGAGAAGAGAAGAGAAGAGGAAGGAAGGAAGGAAGGAAGGAAGGAAGGAAGGAAGGAAGGATCCCCTCACTCCCACCCAGGTCGCCACAGGTGTCCCCAACATAAGCGATGTTGATCTGGTCACACACTCCCTGATCCCACCCCCCCTGGGCCCCCCAAGTTCAAATACAACTGTGATGCAGCCCTCAATGAAATCGAGTTTGACACTCCTGATCCAGTGGTTGGCTGCTACCAGTTCACCCCGGATCAGGCAAACTGGTAGGAGTGGCGGCGGGAAGCTCCGCCCACCCACTCGGACATCTCTGCACATGTGCAGAAGCATCACACACACACACAAGAGCGAACTGGTAGCGACGGGATTTGAATCCCACCACTCCCCTGATCTAGAGTAAAAGAGAGCTATAATTCCCATCCAGTCAACTAATATTCACATCATCCGAAGTGATAATCATAGAACCAGAGAACTGTGGAATTGGAAACAATCAGGAGGATCATCCAGTTCAACCTCCTGCAATGTGCAGGAAAAACCAATTAACCAAGGAATTATCTGAAAAGCAATTTTAAGTTAGCAAAGAAGATTAGAGCTATATAAAGCTTCCAAGAGTGCTTTCCTTTCACGGCCTTCTAACTTCTCAATTGGAGAGAGAGAGAGATGGTTCTGGAAGTTCCATTAGCTAGAAGAGGCCTAGATTGCAATCCTTGAGCCTTTTTTGATTTCTTCCAGTTGGCATGGAAGCACTGGAGCAGGCTTCGGATCATGGGTAATGACCATACAGAGCCTTCTCCTGAAGGGACCTCAGACTGCGGTCTAAAGAACTTCACCAGGGGGGAAAAGTAGGTCAGTAAATTTATGTATTTCAGTTGCATGATGGGGAGGAGGAGAAGGAAGAATGAGGAAAAAGAGAAGGAGGAGAGATGGGAGTAAGGGGAGGAGGAGGAGGAGGATGAGAAAGAAGAAAGAAGAAAAGGAAGAAGAGGAAGAGGAAGGAGAGATGGGGTAAGTGGAGGAGGAGAAAGAAGAAAGAGAAAAAGGAAGAAGAGGAAGAGGAAAAAGGAGAGATGGGATAAGAGGAGGAGGAGAAAGAAGGAAGAGGAAAAACAAGAAGAGGAAGAGGAAGGAAGAGGAAGAGAAAGAAAAAGAGAAGGAGGAGGAGGAGGAGGAGGAGGAGGAGGAGGAGGAGGAGGAGGAGGAGGAGGAGGAGGAGGAGGAGGAGGAGGAGAAGAAGAAGAAGAAGAAGAAGAAGAAGAAGAAGAAGAAGAAGAAGAAGAAGAAGAAGAAGAAGAAGAAGAAGAAGAAGAAGAAGAAGAAGAAAAAAACAAGAGGAGCTGAATAAAAAGGTCCTTGCTGCTGAAAACAGGTTCTTGATTCTGAATCGGAAGATTGCAAACCTGGGAGGAAAAAAAAGCATCTAAAAGGATTGGCAAAACGATTAAAAAATCTTAGGGGTTATTTCCCTTTTAAAAGTACTACTTTGAGGATGAGGGGAGGGAAGACGAGGATATAAATTGAGAAAAAAAAAATGGGGGCCCAAAAGCAGGATATATATTTTTTTCCCCCTGCCTTCCCGTGAGAATAATTCATTAAGGGTAGATTCAACAGTAGGAAGAATTTTCCTTGCACAGCTTAATGTTGTGTTAAGATTCTCCAGCAGCTTTTGCTGCCATAAAATACGATAACAGTTACAGGGTTTTTCGAACGTGGTTAGGCAGAGCGGTGCAGCTGTCGCAGCCGAACTAAAATCTAATTAAGAGTTATGAGATCAGGAGCGAAAAAGTGCTGTTGGGAGAGCAGGACGGGCATGGCTGGAATTGCAAGATTGCAATCCTCCGAGAGTAATCCTACCTGCCTTTTTGATATTCTTACCTCCCCTGCATTAAAAATGCATCCTGTTGGTTGCTTGCCACCTACAGACAAGCCTCTCTATCTCATTCAAATAGGCCTCCTCCTCTCTCCTCCTGGGTTTTTTTTTTTAATTTGATTTATATGCCGCCCTTCTCTGGAGACTCAGGGTGGCTTACAATGCGTTAAGCAATAGCCTTCATACTTTTGTATATTTATATTTTATACAAAGTCAGCTTATTGCCCCCAACAAACTGGGTCCTCAATTTACCCACCTTATAAAGGATGGAAGGCTGAGTCGACCTTGAGCCTGGCTGGGATTGAACTCGCAAGAAATTGCAGCAGCTGGATCTTAAATGCTGCCTTTGTAGGAGGCATTACTCCCCTACACTACTCAGGCTCATTCACACATTTCTATTCCAGTGGTGGGTTTCAAATTTCTTTTTACTACCGGTTCTGTGGGCGTGGCTTGTTGGGCATGGTTTGGTGGGCGTGGCAGGGGAAGGATACTGTATAATCTCCATTCTCTCCCCACTCCAGGGGAAGGTTACTGCAAAATCTCCATTTCCTCCCGATCAGCTGGGACTTGGGAGACAGAGAATAGATGGAGGCGGGGCCAGCCAGAGGTGGTATTTACCGGTTCTCCGAACTACTCAAAATTTCCACTACTGGTTCTCCAGAACTGGTCAGAACCTGCTGAAACCCGCCTCTGTTCTATTCACATCTGTGATTGCTTCCCATTATAAGCTAAATTCCGTAATGGCACACCTATGACACACTTGCCAAAAGTGGCATGTGAAGCCATGTCACCCGGCATGCACGGCCTTGCCTATTTGTCTTCTGGGTTTCTGGCGAGTATGACAATCAGCTGTCCTTTGTGCATGCGGCAGTACCGAAAACCAGCCAGCGCATGCGTGCCGGCCAGCTGATCTTGGGGCACAGATGCGTGCCAGAACCCGAAAGTTCAGCTTTTCCAGAGCGTGATCCCTTTGAACACGTGGCAGTGCCAAAAACTGGCCTGTGCATGCACACCGGCCAGCTCATAGTTGGGCACATATGCACGCTAGAACCCAGAAGTTCGGCTTTTCCAGAGTGCAGCTCCGATGAGTGTGTGCGCATGACATTTCCGCGCGACCTTTTCGGCACTGAGTGCTGAAAAGGTTCTCCATCATTGAGCTAGAAAGACAGTTCCCCTCAGAGGGTTAACACCAGGGGTGGGATTCTACCAGTTCGGATCGAACCTGTAGTTCCAATGGTCAAGTCGGCCTGCCCACCTGTGCTTTATTTACCTTTATCTTCTCAGCTGATTGGCATGGCAGAGCAGATTGCTGTGCCTCAGCTGTGTTACTCCGAAGTGGTAACACAGAAAGTATTTGTAAAAATGTGTGTGTGTGTGTGTGTGTGTGTGTGTGTGATGCGCACACACGCGAATCGCGCAATTACCGAACCAGTTGTTAAACCGGCAGCATCCCACCACTGGTTAACACCTCCTCCCAGTTACCAGCACAAGAATGACATTTTTCCCAAGGAAGCTTTGACTGAATCAGCACCTTGAATGAGATGAACTATTATTAAAAAGACCAACTCCACAGCACGGATTTTTAAAAAAAACAACACAAAAACAGCTGGATGTATTAGGATGAAATTTCTCACTGAATTCTTGAAAAGAGCATACAGGTTAGTCCTCGATTTATGACCACAATTGAGCCCAGAATTTCTGTTGCGAAGCGAGGCATTTGTTAAGGGAATCCTGCCCCTTTTTATGGCCACCGTTGTTGAGTGAATCACTAAAGGCGTCTGTCTTTTTCTGACTAGTTCACAAGAGTCTAGCTTTTTTGCATTAGCACAGTGAAATCCCCTGGTTTAACTATTCTGATCTTTGTTGTCATGGAAATCTAAGTTTATTATTGCCTTCATCCTTGGATTAAATTCCTTTTTGTTTCTCCAGTATATTTTACCTCAGAGATGAACCAACTGATCTGGGCAAAAAGAAATTCTGGTGAAGTCCCTAAAGATTTGATTTTGCTACTGATGTCTACACAAAAGAATCTATTTATGTCGCTTGACACTCCCAATGTCTTCATCCTCCTTTTAAATCCTCAAATCTCAAAATCATCAATTCATTTTTTTTCTAAAGTCCATGCAAAGTTTCCAGGATTTTTTTTTTAGATGTTCATCATGTTGTTGTTGTTTTTTTTCTAAAGCCAGATTGAACATCTGGCATCTCTTTGACTGTGCAGGAGCTCTAATCTGCATCTTAAACACCATTTCAGTAGCAAGTGAAATTAAGGATACTGTACAATAGTTTGCACCTCCATTAATTTTTTTATTTTTTTTTCTGGAGCTGGAATGTAGATTGACCTCTTTCGATCAGTTGGATGCCGTGTTCCTTTTCCTTTCCTTATATGTCAACATCAGGAATGAGATATCCTGAAGGCTGAACCCAGCCAAGTCATAAATTGAGGCATGAATTAGCCTCAGGAATTAGGCTAATTCCAACAGACTGAGGAATTAGAATGATAAAACAATTAGTGCTGAATTATTCTGTGATAATTTTACGGTTATGTTTTTATGATCATTAGACTAGTTTGCAATTTGGCGTTTGTTTTACGGTTATGGTCGTTTTCTGTATTATAAAATGATGTGTGGGGGGGAAGGCTTGTTAGCTTGTTAGAGTCAAAATGAGGCGGTACAAAATAAGACGGGAAATGAGAGACTAGAGAAATGTCTTCACGTCAAGCTTATCTGAATGGCTTTCTTGATAACAGTGCAGTAAGATCATATCTGGAATACTGTATCAGTTTAGGTCACCACATTACAAAAAAAAAGATGTTGAGATGTTTGGAAGAAGTGCTGAGAAGAGCAGTTAAGATGATTAAAGGCCTGGAGACTAAAGAAGAATGGTTGCAAGAACTGGATATGGCTAGTCTAGAGAAAAGAAGGACCAGGGGTGACATGATAGCAGTATTCCAATATTTATAGGGCTACCACAAAGAAGAGGGAATCAAGCTATTCTCCAAAGCACCTGAAGGCAGAACAAGAAACAATGGATGGAAACTCATCAAGGAGAGAAGCAACCTGATGTCAGCTTTGGAAGCTATATTAGGCCGGAAGCTTCCATGCTGCCACCTTCTCATGTATAGGAGGGGGAGATTTATTAGAGAGGCTGTTGGTAGACATAGTAGCATTCTTCCTGTCGGTCAAGGTCAGGGTGATCCTGCATCTGGACAAGGAGTGGTCAGAGTGCTGAGTCGAGATGGGACGGACGTTGATTGGAGCATGTGATCGACTGAGGAGTGAGGGGATGGTTTGGGGGGTTTTGATTTATTGAGGGAAAACCCAGACCTCTCAGATTCAGGCTTTCCCAGATGTGCCAGTTTACCTATTCTGGTAAAGAGAACTTTGGAAAATGCTTGCTTCCACGTCTTTACTCAGAGTTGGGGTTTTCTGGAATGCTGACACCTGGAATTAAGAAGAAACTTCCTAACAGTGAGGACAATTAACCAGTAGAAGGACTTGCCTTCAGAAGTTGTGAGTGCTTCATCAGGTCTTTAAGAGGTGACTGGGCAGCCACTAGGTACAAGATCTCCTACTTGAGAAGGAGGTTGGACTAGAAGAAGACAATGAAGGTCTCTTCCAGCTCTATTCTGATTGATTGATTGAATGAATGAATGAATGAATGAGTGCGTTCTTCCTGGTTTGATTCTGGACTCCTTCCTCCAGAGTGGGTTGGCTGTTTTTTTTTTTTTTTAACACCAGCATCTCTAAGAAAAACCCTTAAGGCTATATTAAATTTCTTTTAAAAAGTATTTATTTATGTATTTATTGGTTCGATTTATATGCCGACCTTCTGCGGAGACTCAGTAATGAATTTGAGTGTCAAGATAAGCTTTAAAAAGACTGAATTCTTCTTTTGAAGAATCGTTGCAGCTGCGTCCCTTTGTAAACTATATAAAAGGCAGAGCGTTTACCAGTGGTGGGTTGCTACCTGTTCTTCTTGCGAACCGGTAGTGGGAATTTTGAGTAGTTCAGAGAACCGGAAATACCACCTCTGACTGGCTCCGCCCCCAATCTATTCGCTGCCTCCTGAGTCCCAGCTGATGGGCTAGAAGGAAAAAAATCAGGGCTCACTTGAGAAAGAAGAGAAAGAGAGAGAGAGAAAAAACAAGACACCGTAGCTTTAAATTGAGAAGTCAAGAAGCCTCCCAACTGATTGGCTAGAACCGATCCTCTCCCTGTAAACTGCTCAGTGGTGGTAGATTGGCAATTGGCGCCAAACTGCTTGAAAGCGGTTTCCTATGCTCTCGGTGATAGCAGAGTGGCAAAAAACTGTTTAAACTCTTGCCACGGCGCTGTTCTGTCCTCATCGCATGCACACACACACACACAAACAGACAGCCAGGAGTTAATGAATCAAACAGTCAGGAATTCCTTTAAGATAACAGGCTTGGCAGCAAAACATAAACTGCCTGCCAAAAGATTTTACTCACTAAGGTACTCCTTAGTGTATCAGACTGTACTCCTCCTCAGTCTGATACACCAAATTAAGTCCACAACGCAAAGAATTGCCCAAGTCCAGTCCAAAGAAATCAAAAAAGAGCTTATAACAGGGTTCTAGAAACACGATATGACTTCCGAGCTTTTCAATTTGTCTGTCACGAGGCCTGAATGGCCGACACATCCCCTTTTATCCCTTGTGGGGTGTGATCCAGTGACTCAGCTCAATCTCTGGCCCATCCATGCCTCTTTCTCAGCTGCGCGCGCTTATCCTTCCAACGCTGTCGGGGATCCAGCCAAAACTCATCCCCGTTGCTCTCTATCTGCGGCTGCTCCAAAGTGCCTTGCTCCTGGCATATCTCTTGGCCTTTGGAGGACACCTGAGGCATTGCCAGAGAGGAGGGTCCTGGAGAGGGAGGCCTTGCCAAATCCTCTCCTTCACCTTCTGAGTCCTCTCCCTCTGATAAGACAGGCTCAGGGGTTGGAGTCACAACAGGCGCTTCAAAAGGCCGCCCTACAGCTGATCAGCATTAAAAGGCAGTGTGGTGGTAGACCAGAATGCTCCAAAAACAAATTGGTAGACCGGAATGGCACTGCAAGCAGTTAAAAGCCTGGTAGATCAGTACCTTTGCTAAATCCTAAAGAATTGTTTGTCATATGACCATCAAACCATGCCCACAAAATAAGCCACGCCCACAGAGCCAGTAGTAAAAAAAATTAAAACCCACCCCTGGCATTTACACATCATAGATTTTAACAGAGAAATGAACAAAATCTTAAGACTTTGGCAGGGATCAATGATTACTTTTTCTATGAACATATAGCTCAATTTTTGAGAACGTTACACTATAATTTCTACCCTAAAAGTCAATCGGGCATTTTATTTCAGCGATATATCGGCATGAAAAAGCTTAAAAGCACTTCAAGAAATATTGTTCATGCTTTGCTTTTTTTTTAAAAAAAGAAGAAAAACCATCTATTTTCCAAACAACCCATTCCAAATTCTTTTAGTCTGGACCTAAAAGCATTTTGCTTTTCATTAAATTTCCTAGGTGTTTTTTTTTCCCCCTCAGCAATTTAAATGATCTTTCAAGTAAAGGAGGAAAATAATGATTATGCATTCAATAAGACAAACCTAGCTAATCAAACAGAGATAATACAATAATGACATTCTGAATTTGAAACAGGGAGATAGAATTATTTCCCTATGCTGTTTTGGACTCAGTGGGCAAATTATAATCCTTGTTAATATCCCATGACAATTGATGAGTTATGCACATTTTTAGAGAACGAAGACTATATATAATTGGCATCACATATTCTTAGCCAGTTGGACTCGTGTACAGTAGTGGCCAAAATTGTGGAAACCTTTTGGGAAAAGTATATTTTTGAGGTTTGATGGCTAATAACACCACTTTTTTTTTTTTTTTGGAGTTTCAAAATAATCCTATTCCACTGTTGGAATGGCCTGGGAATAGCTCAGACCTTAATCCAGTGGCAAATCTATGGAACCGACTAAAGAAACTTGTTAGTCAGAAGTCTGGATAGCTCAGAAGACTAAAAGCATTGTGATTAACACCAGCTGTCTGCAATTACTGTAAATTCGAATCTCACCAGCTCAAGGTTGACTCAGCCTTCCATCCTTTCTAAGGTAGGTAAATTGAGGACCCAGTTTGTGGGGGCAATAAGCTGACTTTGTATGTATATATATATATTTATAGTTACTTTTTGGTCTTCTTAACTCCCCGAACCTTTTTTTTCCCCCCAATTAAGTCCTACCTATTATCAACGATGGAAGTAAAATTTATAAATACTAAGATTACGGCTTGCCCAAATGTGTTTGTGCTTTAAGAAATATGATAGAAAGCTAGAATTAGATCCAGAAGATCCCAACCTCTCTTGAACATGTACTCAGCTAAGCCTCTTAATAGATCTCCTCATGTGGATGGCACCAGAGAGAAATCCAATCTAATTTTTTCTCCTTCAAAAATGAAGTTCCCTTACATTCTCTCACCAAAGGAATGTTAATGCACCCTTATAGTCCTTGAATATTATCCTAAAGAGGTTTAAAACTGCAATTCGTTGCATGTTTAATCAGAAATGGATCGCACTGAGTTTATATTCTGGAAAAGAGATTTGATTTAAACCAGCTGAGAATATAGATAGATAGAGAGAGAGAGAGCGAGGGAGGGAGGGAGGGAGAGAGAGAGAAAACTGTGGATTTGTGTTGGAGGGCAGCCAATTTTATTATATGCTGTTATTCCATCTAAAGTCTAGAGTAGATACCAAATAATATGCATATATTTTATTTTATTTATTTAGAAAATTTATATTGCCTCCCACTAGCACTAGGAGTCACTAGGTGACTCATATACATATATACACACATATACATACATACATACACACACATACACCAGTAGTGAGTTTCAATTTAGTTTGCTACTGGTTTGCTCGGGCGCGTGCACTTCTGTGTACGCCTGCCGCTTCTGTGCATGCACAGATGTGTCCAGGTGGGTGGATGGAGCCTCCTGCCACTGCCGCTACCAGTTCGCCCAATCCGGGTAGAACCAGTAGCAACCCATCACTGACACACACACACACACACACACACGCACACACACACACATTCCTCCTCCTCCTCCTCCTCCTCCTCCTCCTCCTCCTCCTCCTCCTCCTCCTCTCGTCCTCCTTCTTCTCCTTCTAACAACCCCATAATCCCTTGCGGAGTAGAGTCTAGGCAGCTGAATGGAGCTGAGTGTTTACTGGCCAGATGCCCTTCCTGTCGCCAATGCGGAGTTATATTCAGCAGATATATTCTCAACATGTCCGGAAAGAGAAATATCTGCCTCTACCTAGGATTGAACCCACAGCCTCCTGATTATGAGGCGATATATAAAATAAGATATATTCTTCCATTCTTTCAGAACAGCTGGATCTGAGGTTTGTCTTTTAGCAAAGCTTAACAAACTAAATGCATGAGGACAGGCTATGAATATGAACGGATTTAAGTATAGAATATTGCTACGTGCCGCTTAACCGATGTAGTTTTAAAATTATATTTAATTGCTTACAGCAGTTATAAACCACTACTAAATAACCATAAATAAACTTCAGTTTGCCAAACATCTTGGCTATTTTTTTCTTGGAAATTGCAAATCGAACCAGAATATCCCACCTGGTCTGCTACTCATTAGAGATTGCAATAAGTACACATCACAAAACACTGTCACTTATTCTCACATCAGTACTTATTATTTATTTTATTTTATTTTATTTATTTTATTATATTTCCATACTGCCCTTCTCCCGCAGGACTCAGGGCGGTGCACGCTAGGGTGGATTTCTTCTGATTAACTTCAGAGAAACCATTTTCACTAAAATCTCCCAGAAAATGGAAACTCCCTGTCTCTGCCTGTGGCCAGAGAGATCCTTATCCCCTCACTCAGTCTCCAGCAAATGTTTGTTTATTCACTGGTTTATTTTCATATTTGTGTAGCTGAATACCTCCCAAGAAAGTGACTCTGGGCAATGTACTGAAAATATATATATATATATATATATAGACACATATAAAACAGTCACAATTAAAAACGCCGATAAAAAGGCACACGAAACAGGGAAGACAATGTTAACCCCAGTAAGGGAGCCATCGCAAAATCTTTCTAACCCCCTGGAATCCGCAGGTCAGATGAAGTAACCAGGTAGATCTTGAGCAGGGGTCTGCAACCTTAAATACTCAAAGAATCATTTGGACCCATTTCCACACAGAAAAGAAAACACCGGGAGCCACAAAACCCTTCCCGTGCCTGGCTACATCTTGAGCGGCCACAAAACTAGCATACGGAGTTGAATTAAATATCCTGTTTTCTCCTGAAACTTTTCTTTTCTTGCATTTATCCATGGTTGGCCTACCAGGGGTTGAAAAGCTCGATAAATTGCATGTCGGCGGTTGATGCATATTTTGAGTCACAGGGAGCTGCAGCAGAGGAGTGAAAGAGCCACATGAGGCTCCAGAGCTGCAGGTTGCTGACTGTTGGCCTTGAAGGACTTGATGTTTTGGTCAGATTAAATCAATCTTTCTCCCAGATTGAAAAACAAAGCCGAAATGGATTCTCATTTTTTTTCCTGGATCTGGACCAAACCGTTAAGGAAGGAAACTCGTAGACCAGTTTAGTAAAGCTAAATTGGAGCTTTCTTTTCTCCAGAAGGACAATGAATTCATCTTAGCAAAAGGTGTTATCTTAGAAAACAAGCTGTAAGGTGCCAAATATACCCAATGAATACTCTTGTCTGGTAGATAACCTAAGGATAGAGATGTACCACTAGAATGCCTAAGGATGGATGTCAGGTTGAAGTCTCAAGAACATAGCAGCAACATAGCAGGGGGGAACAATATTTCTTCTCTGGGTAAATCTATTGAACAGGAAAAACTGAAGTTTCAAAATACACAAAGGCCTCGTTAAATTGTGGGTGAATATGCCATGATCGATTGTTCTTTACAAGTGTCACATTCATCAGAAGAAATATTCAGCTAATGAGGTGTCACCTGAGAACTTCTGGTTGAGGAACTGGCAAGCTTGCTGAAACCTCCTCTAAAACAACACTAACCATAGCACTCATCATACAGTCATCCCTCTGTGTAGACAATGACTGCAAGGATCTTCTGGGTGATATTCAATGACTAAAGCGAAATGGAAATGGATCGACAGGAAAGGAAAGGAAAGGAAAGGAAAGGAAAGGAAAGGAAATGAAAGGAAAGGAAAGGAAAGGAAAGGAAAGGAAAGGAAAGGAAAGGAAAAGGAAAGGAAAGGAAAGGAAAGGAAGAAGGGAAGGGAAGGGAAGGAAAGGAAAGGAAGAAGGGAAGACAAGGGAATGTAAAGGAAAGGAGAAGGGGAGGGGAGGGGAGGGGAGGGGAGGAAAGGAAAGGAAAGGAAAGGAAAGGAAAGGAAAGGAAAGGAAAGGAAAGGAAAGGAAAGGAAAGGAAAGGAAAGGAAAGGAAAGGAAAGGAAAGGAAAGGAAAGGGAGAAGGGAAAAAGAGCCTGGATCGCTCAGCAGACTAATGCATTGTGCACTGTGATTAACTCCAGCTGTCTGTAATTACTGTAAGTTTGAATCTCACCAGGCTCAAGGTTGACTCAGCCTTCCATCCTTTCTAAGGTAGGTAAATTGAGGAACCAGTTTGTGGGGGCAATAAGCTGACTTTGTATAAATATAAATATACAAAAGTATGAAGGCTATTGCTTAACGCATTGTAAGCCGCCCTGAGTCTCTGGAGAAGGGCGGCATATAAGTCAAATTAAAAAAAAAGAAGGGAAAGGAAGGGAAGGGAAGGGAAGGGAAGGGAAGGGAAGGGAAGGGAAGGGAAGGGAAGGAAAGGAAAGGAAAGGAAAGGAAAGGGGAAGGGGAAAGGGGAAGGGGAAAGGGGAAGGGGAAAGGGAAGGGAAGGAAGAAGGGAAAGGAAAGGAAAGGAAAGGAAAGGAAAGGAAAGGAAAGGAAAGGAAAGGAAAGGAAAGGAAAGGAAAGGAAAGGAAAGGAAAGGAAAGGAAAGGAAAGGAAAATATATAGCAAGATACCTGAAGAAAATAGCCTATAAGATAGATTGTTCACCAACTTTTATGAACAATCCTTTCATATGGGGACCAAGTAAAATTTGACCTGAAAGTTTAGGTATGTTCATCTTTTTTTAACCAGGATATAATTGAAATGATTCCTAAACTCATTTAATAACTGCCAGTATGCTCCCTCAAGCATGTGAGAAGAAAGAAATCTTTAATTCATCACCAAGAAAGGGAGTAAGTCAAACTTATGTGATGTATAAGGTCTCCTGTTTGAGAAAGGGGTTGGACTAGAAGATCTCCAGGGTCCCTTCCAACTCTTGTTATTCTATTATATGATTGAAAACACATATGGACATGATGCAAAATAGGATAGTTTGTAAGCACAGAGAATTATATGAACGGTATTACTATAAATTAGATTTTATTTATATTTCCTTTAATTACCTTATCTTTCTAATTTCTTTGATTTGGCATTTCTTAGTCCCTCTTGGCAGTTTGCATTATGCTTTACCCAAGGAAAGAGCATGATGGGTGTGTGCATATATGAGCTAAATTTGCTTTTGGCAAATCTAGACAGCAAAGATTTAGAAACCTATGAAAAATGGCAGTGAAAAAAATGGCACTGAAAGTAAGTTTACCTGGCTTTATCTGGTGCATCCCTTTATCCTGGCATATCCGTCACTTTATACCTGGCACATCATTTTATCAGGGAAGAGGCAGTGGTTTGTTTTAGAAATAGGTGTTAACTAAGGCTTAAACTGGAGATATTGATTCAAATGTGCTGATTTTCTATTAGGAAAGCATTTTAATAGCTTCTTATAAGAGCTAAATTATTTACTCTGGAAGACACTAGCTTTGCAAACACTTTTAAATAAGCACGCAGCATCCACCAGAAATTTAATGGAAGTCATACATGCTTAGAATTTTTGAGCAGTATTTTATTTTAGGTTGAGCCAGATTATGTATTGTACCTACTTCAAGCTATTTAGCTCTCATCAGCTAGCCGTGCCCTTACTCGGATTCGAACTTGGGCCGCCTGCATATTAGGCAGTTGTATTAACTCTGAGCCACAAGTTCTCCTCCCTTTATCAGCTTGAGCCAGGAAAGAGATTAAGTGTTTTTTCTGTCGAAGCATCTGGTCTACTCCAATATGGGAGGGAGCATACTGCTTCCCTTTCTCCTTTCAGCTTCACCTCAAGCCGTCGCATTCATGACAAACCAGAAGTTAATACAACTGCCTAATATGCAGGCAAGTTCGAATCCGAGTAAGGGTAGGGCTAGCTGATGAGAGCTAAATATGCCAAGTTCGAATCTGAGTAAGGGTAGGGCTAGCTGATGAGAGCTAAATATGCCAAGTTCGAATCCGAGTAAGGGTAGGGCTAGCTGATGAGAGCTAAATAGCTTGAAATAGATCTATACTAATCTCCCTTTCTTTCTTCATCAGCAAAATATAAATTTGGTATACAAATGGTTTGTCGTGAATGCGACTGCTTGAGGGCTCCTGGATTGGAGCTGAAAGGCGAAAAGGAAGCAGTATGATCCCTCTCATATTGGGGTAGACCAGGTGCTTTGACAGAAAAATACTTTATATATACAGTGATTTTACAATAAATTCAAGCCAAGTCTTAAATTAAATCTTTTTAAAACATTTTTAAACATTTGCCTCAAATGTTGTCATGCAAAGCTGGATTTGCCATTCAGTGCAACCTGAGGACAGCAATTACTTTACTTATGTATTTATTGTATTTTCTATAGCCTAAAAATTGTGTGGATAGAGGTTATTCTGTCTCCCAGATTTAGCCATCCCAATCAGCATGTTTTTGTACTCGTTCTAAGGAGCCAAGAACTGTAATTTTACACAGGATCATTCGGGGTGGAGTTTTAATTAAGACAGCATTGCAAACATCTATTTCTGAAAAAAAAAATCACTTTATGTATTGCTAATATGTTTAAGTACCCTTTTCTCAGGTCTTTAGGGTGAATAGAGATTTTTATACCAAATAAAAATACAGCAGAGCCTTTTCTAGTGCTGGAAGATGTAGGTTCCCCTCATACATACATGCTAGTCATTCCCGACTCTAGGGGGCGGCGCTCATCTCCGTTTCAAGGCCGAAGAGCCAACACTGTCCGAAGACATCTCCGTGGTCATGTGGCCGGCGTGACTCAACGCCAAAGGCACATAGAACGCTGTTCCCTTCCCATCAAAGGTGGTCCCTATTTTTCTACTTGCATTTTTTACGGGCTTTCGAACAGCTAGGTTGGCCGAAGCTGGGACAAGTCACGGGAGCTCACCCTGTTACGCGGTACTAGGATTCGAACCGCTGAACTGCCAACCTTTCGATGGACAAGCTCAGCATTTTAGCCATTGAGCCACCACGTCCGTCAATGGAAAACATAATGGAAAATGTAACCACCACATAAAGGTTATCCAAGAAATAGAGCTTCCGAACTGGTACATAATAAATAGATTCACAAGTTCCTAAATTACTCAAGGCTTTGAAAGCACTTAAAAATGACCTTAAACAATTAAATGGAGCAAATGTGGTACCCAAGTCGGATTGCCTTTCAGAACTACTGGCATTCTAGGGTGGATGAAGTTTCTTGCTTATCATCATCAATGACCTCTGTTTTCTGAATGTAATTACTGCATCCATAATTGGGAGCTTCATCTGACTAGCTTTGAGGTTTAAGCTGGTAAAAAGCCAATATCAGCACAACATCTATATACCGTAGTGGCCAAAATTGTGGAAACCTTTTGGGAAAAGTGTATTTTCTAAAATTAGCTAATAGCACCAATTTTTTTTTTTTTTTTTGGAGTAGTACCATAAAATTATATATCCCTGGAAAGATAATTGAATCAAGAATGTAATACAATCACTTTTATGAAGGATTTGCTATTAGAGTAGCAGTTACAGTAGAAAGAGGAAAAGTGAAACACGTAGAAAAAAACGAGAGGTACAAAAATTATCATCACGTCAGTTATTACTTCGTTGGGTAACCTTTAGCATGAATGATGGCCTTACAACATCTTCCCATGGAGTGAACCAAGTCTTTGAGTTCTGCAGCTGTTCTCATGTGAAACCAAGATTGAAGGATGGCTTCTATTAACTGGGTTTTATTGCTGGGTCACTTCTGACTAACAAATTTCTTTTGCGGGCTCCATAGATTTTCAATTGGGTGAAGGTCTGGGCTATTCCCAAGCCATTCCAGCAGTGGAATATGATTATCTTGAAACAAGAAAGAAAGAAAGAAAGAAAGAAAGAAAGGAAGGAAGGAAGGAAGGAAGGAAGGAAGGAAGGAAGGAAGGAAGGAAGGAAGGAAGGAAGGAAGGAAGGAAGGAAGGAAGGAAGGAAGGCAGAAAGAAAGAAAGAAAGAAAGAAAGAAAGAAAGAAAGAAAGAAAGGAAGGAAGGAAGGAAGGAAGGAAGGAAGGAAGGAAGGAAGGAAGGAAAAAGTGGTGTTATTACCCATCAAACCTCAATAATACACTTTTCCCAAAGGGTTTCAACAATTTTGGCCGCTATTGAAGAATACTCCGTTCAAAAGCACCTCCGTAATTGTCTTTATGATCATCTTTAGCTCTGATAGTATTAGCAGGTATGTTTACATAAATATTTTAGTTAATTGTTTAATTAAATTTTAATTATGTTTAATAGTTTTAAAAAACAGGATACGTAACTACATTAAAGAATAAAAAGAAAGTAGAAAATTATCTTGGATGAAGAATTTAATATCAATAAATAAGCAACGGATTCATAAGTATCATAACATTTATGCTAATAAACATAAGTTAGCTATGTTATGTTAGTTTTATTGTTGCAACCACAGCTCATAATATATAAAGTACCATGCAATACATGTTGTCAATTCATCACTTAAATATGTATTATAGAATGTTATCAATTCATCAATTAAATATGTATTATAGAATGTTATCAATTCATCAATTAAATATGTATTATAGAATGTTGTCAATTCATCAGTTAAATATGTATTATGGAATGTTGTTAATTCATCAATTAAATATGTATTATGGAATGTTGTCAATTCATCAATTAAATATGGAATTTTGTCAATTTATCAATTAAATATGTATTATAGAATGTTGTCAATTCATCAGTTAAATATGTATTATGGAATGTTGTCAATTCATCAATTAAATATGTATTATGGAATGTTGTCAATTCATCAATTAAATATGGAATTTTGTCAATTTATCAATTAAATATGTATTATGGAATTTTGTCAATTCGTCAATTAAATTGTACTAGAGAGCTAGTTTCATTATATCATCTTAAGAAAGAACTAAAAATCTCAGTCATAACCTAAATTTCAATATTGAAATTGATGTCAGCACTATTTGTCATTTTCCAAAAAATAAACGCATAACATCATGTAAAGTGAAAGAAAAAACCAATTTTTTTAAAAAAAAATAAAGAAAGAAAAATTGGGGAAAAAATCAGTAAGAACAATGCTGAGCTCTTAAATCCCAACCAACGATTGCAGAAAAATATTTATAAATGTTCAAATTGCTTCTAATTACTGCTTTCCCTCAATTTCTTCCCCATTACAAGCTGTATTCTGACACTTAAGAGTTTGCTTTGTTATGTGACATATCACTGTCTGGTTTGGTGGTAGCAGTACCTCAGATAGAAAGTCCCTACAGAGAGTGGTTAGGACAACCGAGAAGCTCATAGGAAGCTCACTTCCAGTTATTCAGGATACTGCTTATAAGTGCAATGTGCTTAGACCTCGGAGCATTGTTAGAGATCCCCCCCACATTCAAATTATGGCCTGTTTCTGTTGCTCCCCTTTGGGAGGAGGTTTTGAAGTATTTGTAGCAGGACTACCCGATTCTGAAATAGCTTTGTTCCCCATGCCATCCATCTGGTAAACTCGCCATGTACAGGTATATATCTGAACTGGACTCTGTATTTTTCTGTATTTATCTATTTATTCTGTTATATTATGTAGTGTATATTGGAGGTGTGATCCTTTGAGAGCTGTATACAATGAAACATCACTTTAATATATGCCGATTAGTGTACATTCAAAATGACAATAAAGTTATTATTCTATTCTATATGATATATCAGGGTACAGAACAGGGGTGAACTCTTCTTACCTTCCCTACCAGTTTGGAAGTGCATGCACCATCATCACATCCTATTTTTGACCCTCTGGGCATGCACAGAAGGCTTTGCGCATGCGCAGAGGGTTAAAACCAGGAAGTAACAACATCCGGGCTTCCGGCGCTACCAGTTCGCCAAACTATGTGCCACCGGCACTACCAGCTCACGCAAGCCGACAGAACTGGCGGGATTTCACCACTGGTACAGAATTTTTATTTTTTTTTACTTTCTTTTTCCTTTTGCTTTTTTATTCTTGGTTTGAGAATATCCCTGCCTTCTTTTGGCCAGACTGAACAATTTCCCCTTTTACTTTGACCTAATTAGTTAATTAAGCATGTTTCTGCATCATCTTAAAAGCGGATTGTTAAAACTACATTTCGAGACATTTTTTTTCAATCAGTCAGAGCCGAACTTGCAGATTTGACTTCTACGAAACTAGTGATGGATGAACATATAATTCCTGTATCAGGGTTCTTGGTATCTGAGACTGTCATTCACTAGTCTGTCAAATATGAATACGATAAAAGATCTGCGATAAATAAAACATGGGGTAAAAATTTGATGGATGTCTCCTAACAGGACTGAATTGAAATGTAGATAGCTGAGAACTATGTAAGAATACTTCACAGCTGGTATTTCCCCTCCTTTGGATAATAAAACAACATTACAATTTTTAAACATTTCCTACCAGGTACCTATAAATTAATCAGCCTTCATGGAATAATCTTTTTTTATTTAACGTAAAGGTAAAGGTTCCCCTCGCATATGTGTGCTAGTCGTTCCCAACTCTAGGGGGCGGTGCTCATCTCCGTTTCAAAGCCGAAGAGCCAGCGCTGTCCGAAGTCATCTCCGTGGTCATGTGGCCAGCATGATTCAACGCCAAAGGTACACGGAATGCTGTACCCTTCCCACCAAAAGTGGTTCCTATTTTTCTACTTGCATTTTTTACCTGGTTTCGAACTGCTAGGTTGGCAGAAGCTGGGACAAGTCACGGGAGCTCACCCTGTTATGCAGCACTAGGGATTTGAACCGCTGAACTGCTGACCTTTCGATCGACGAGCTCAGCATCTTAGCCACTGCGTCCCTAACATACTTCTCTGAAAAATAGCACTGTTGAGCTTTGTCTGCCTCATTTCTCTAAATTCACCTGCCTAAATTAGCAGAGCATTGATAATATAGGTAGACCTTGACTTACAACAGTTGGTTTGGTTATCGCTCAAAGATACGGCGGCACTGAAAAAAAATGACTTATGACCATTTTTCACACTTACGGCTGTTGCAGCATCCCCATGGTCACCTGATCAAAATTCAGATACTTGGCAACTGTTTCGTATTTATGATGGTTGCAGTGTCCCGAGGTCACATAATCCCCTTTGGCCACCTTCTGACAAGCAAAATCCATGGAGAAGCCAGATTTACTTAACAACATGGCAAGAAAGGTCATAAAATAGGGGGGGGGGAACTCACTTAAGAAACATCTCACTTAGCAACAGAAATTTTGGGCTCAATTGTGGTCGTAAGTCAAGGACTATCTTAGTTTTTCCAGGTAGATCAATATGTCCCATATGTCAACTCATAAAGCATTCCTTGTGTTGCCATAGGCAGGAGGGGGGAAAACTAATGGAGCAGCACAGCAGCCACAACCAAAAGGACATTCCATGCATACCTTTCTCAAGGCTGTATCCCAGGTTACTGAAACCAGCCGGAGAGTTGTGATCTCTACAGCCCGTGAAAGTGCTCCATTGGAGAATGTGATTTATGACTCACCCTGGGAGGAGGCGGGGAAACAGGGTCATAGTTGTGCCGTAAATTAGGTGGGGCAGAGCTGACTTCACTTGGGTACATGCCATGTTGCTCCTAATAAATAACTGGATTTCTTTTGAAGCTTGGCTCAAGGCTCATGGTTTAATTAGGGCATCTTTTGGAACTCTGACACCAAAGGTCCTGCAGATAACTAGACGCTAGACATTGATCACAATTTGGGTAAGTTCTACCTAACCTAAAATACACTCAGAATCCTGCTGCAACTCACCCAGCGCCTACAGGATTAGCATCCTCTGCTCCCTATTGTGAATGCCTGCATTCTGAACCAAATACAACTTCTGAGTGATTTTCAAAGGCAGCCCCGCATCAATCACATTGCAGTAATCTAAGCCGGTAGTGATGAAAGCATGAGCCTCTTTAGCATGATTCCCCCATTCCAGGTAAGGTTGGAAAATAAAATAATGATGACAACAATTCATTTGAATTTTTTTCTAAATGAACTCTAAAACTCTTATAACAAGATGTAAATTTCTCTAGGCTTATCATGATGAATATAAGAGACAGAGAAAGAAAGGGAGAGAGGGAGAGAGAGGAGAGGAGGGGGAAGGGAAAAAAGGAGAGGAGGAAGTGAAAGAGGAAAAAGGAAAGAGAAGGAGAGGAGAGAAGTGGAGAAGGAGAGAGGAGAGGAGAGGAGAGGAGAGGAGAGGAGAGGAGAGGAGGAGAGGAGAGGAGAGGAGAGGAGAGGAGAGGAGAGGAGAGGAGAGGAGAGGAGAGGAGAAGAGAAGAGAAGAGAAGAGAAGAGAAGAGAAGAGAAGAGAAGAGAAGAGAAGAGAAGAGAAGAGAAGAGAAGAGAAGAGAAGAGAAGAGAAGAGAAGAGAAGAGAAGAGGTTTATTTCAGCTCCCAGTTTACCAGACTGTTAGGTAATTTAATATGTTCCAGCAATAAAGGATAATTAGACTCGTTTCTCCCATTTACTACTTAGCTCTAAAATCTAAAAACACAGCACGTAATTTACTGTATTTTACAATAATGCTAATGTGCCACAAACAGCAGGATTCAGCATAAGCATTACAAATCTAAACTGATATTTGTTAAGAAGTGCAATGTAGTGACAAGCTGTTTCAGAAATGGAAAATTAAGGAGGTAGTGGGAAAGATTTAGGGCAAGAAAGACAACAATCATTCAAACCTTTCAGAGAGAGAGACAGAGACACAGAGAGAGAGGGAGGGAGGGAGGGAGGAAGAGAGAGAGAGAAAGAGAGAGAGAGTCAGACAAACAGAGAGAGAGAGAGAAAGAGAGAAAGAGAAAGAGAGAGAGTCAGACACAGAGAGAGACAGAGAGAAAGAGACAGAGAGAGAGAGAGTCAGACAGACAGAGATGGAGAGAGACAGAGAGAAAGAAAGAAAGAAAGAAAGACAGAGAGAGAGAGAGAGAGAGAGAGAGAGAGAGAGAGAGAGAGAGAGAGAGAGAGAGAGAGAGAAGAGTATTCAAATTGAAAACAGCAACAGGATGGAATTAAATCAAAGATAAGTAATGTATGTGTTGCATTTAAGAAAGTCAACAAAAGTTCCTCAGAACAACAGTACACAAAATAGTAATTATATCTAACATAGCATATTATAATTCACAGTAAACAAGCTTTTACAATAACATAATAATAATAGTATAACATAAATCATACTCTTTTAAAAATAAGACTTGCGTCTTTCCTTCCTGGAACTGAAGTCTAATCCAATATGGGTACAAAAATGTATTACAAGTGGCAGGAGAAGGGAAAGTTGAAGCGATGGGAAGTGAATTTTCACTCTGAATTTTCACCGAAGGACAAAATTCGACCAATTCAAAAGCCACCATCACCCTGAATGTGAAATCATTGTGTCCGAGATACTTCTGCAGTTAGGATTTTGATGGTCTCTAAGGTTGGAATTATAGGCCCTTAAATAGACTACAGATACCGTAGCTGGAAGACTTTGGCCACCAAATGAGAAGAGAGAGCTCCTTGGAGAAGAGCCAGATGTTGGGAAAGATGGAAGGCAGAAGGAGAAGGGGACAGCAGAGGAGGAGATGTTTAAATGGTGTCATCAACCCAAGGAACGTGGATTTGGGCAGACTCAGGGAAACAGAGGAAGACACGGCAGCCTAGCATGCTATGGTCCATGGGGGTCTGTAATTCAATGGCTTATTGTTATGTATGACTGTCACTGGGTGTTGTGCCTTGTGATTCTTGACAAGTGTATCTTGTCTGTTTATGTACATTGAGAGAATATGCACCAAGGACAATTTCCTTGTGTGTCCAATCACATTTGGCCAATAAAGAATTCTATTCTATTCTATTCTATTCTATTCTATTCTATTCTATTCTATTCTATTCTATTCTATTCTATTCTATTCTATTCTACTCTACTCTACTCTACTCTACTCTACTCTACTCTACTCTACTCTACTCTACTCTACTCTGAGTTGGACAAGACTTAGTGACGAAAGAACATCAAGGTAGACCCCCCCCAAAAAGGATGCTTTTTTCATCCTTCCATTCCCCCCTGTCAGAACTGAAGAAGCTTCTTGGATGAGAAGCGAAACATCTTCAAAAGAAAAAAAAAACAAGAAAGTCCAGTTGCCTCCTGAAAAAGCACCTTTGAGACAAGCATGATCTGGATGGCTGAGAATGTTGTGGTCCACCAGCAGCCTGTGGAGCTGGCAGCAGAGTCAGACAGTGAGAAGGCTGGGGAGGAACATGGACCAGTCCTGGAGTCTGGGGAAGGCTCAGATGAGGGCTCTGAGTCAGAGGCAGAAATGGGACCAGGGCCATCTGGGAGTGATGCACAGACTCCGAAGCCCCCAGAGTTGGACAGCAGAGAGGCAAAGGAACAAGAGGTGCCTGTTCCTAGTGCATGCATGTACAGAGCTGCCAGAAGGCAAGAGCAGCTAAAGAAAAAGGGACGACTTGGGAGTAAGGCTGGGAGATGATAAGGCTTAAAAGAGAAACAAAGAGAAACTTGGGCCTTTTGCAGGAAAGCATGGTTGCTAACTCTGTTTCCAGTCGGCATCTCTTGTTTGTTTCTGAACTTCATGGGGCTTTGCCAAGTAAGGCCTTTGGCAGAGGTCAAAGAAGATAAAGATTGGTGATTATCCCAAAGGACTTCTTCCAAAGGACTTCTGTTTTGCAACTAATTGGGACTCAGCTTGGAATGAATGTAATTCACAGCTGTTACAATAAAATAGGTTTTTGGGGGGACTAATTGTGTATTGTAATGACTCAGTAAGCCTAGGTCACAACAGAGACTCTCTACAAACAAACAAGGTAGACTACAACAATCACCACTGTATTTTCTATCTCTGATTCAAACCAGATTTTGTATTTTGTTGATTTCTGAATATAGAGGGTTTTCTTGGAAGGATGACTGTGATTTGGCTGGCAGGCAGGCAAGCAAATAAATGAAAGAAATAAGTAAGATAAATTAAGAATCACCAATGATGTTGGTTGCCCAAAAGGCTATCCATCCTTAGGTTACAGTAGTGGCCAAAATTGTGGAAACCTTTTGGGAAAAGGGTATTTTTGAGGTTTGATGGCTAATAACACCACTTTTTGGGGGGGAGTTTCAAGAGAATCCTATTCCACTGCTGGAATGGCTTGGGAATAGCCCAGACCTTCTTAACCCAATGGAAAATCTATGGAGTCGGCTAAAGAAACTGGTTAGTCAGAAGCGACCCAGCAATAAAACCCAGTTAATAGAAGCCATCATTCAATCTTGGTTTCACATGATAACAGCTGCAGAACTCAAAGACTTGGTTCACTCCATGGGAAGACGTTGAAAGGCCATCATTCATACTAAAGGTTACCCAACGAACGATTAACTGACATGAGGATCATTTTCGTATATCTCGTTTTTTCTACGTTTTTCACTTTTCTTCTTTATACTATAACTGCTACTCTAATAGCAAATCCTTCATAAAAGTTATGGCGTGACATTCTTGATTCAATTATCTTTCCATTGATATATAGTTTTATGGTACTACTCCAAAAAAAAAAAGTAGTGTTATTAGTAGTTTTAGAAAATATACGTTTCTCAAAACGTTTCCACAATTTTTGGCCACCACAGTAGGTTCAATTGCTCTGAATTGTTCTTTGCCTGATCTTGTACCGCCGCCAAGCAAAATCTGGCCACCTCTTGTGTTATTTCAGGGCCGATGTCAGAAAATAGAAATGGCTTATGCTGTTTGTGGTTGCATCCTGTTTTTCTAGTCAGGAGTGGGGTAATTAGAGCATTTCCAGGTTCTGTATAAAACTGGCAAGGCAGAAGAACAGTTTGCACAATTCCTACCTTCTCCTGAGCCTCAAGGACATTGTTATGAGTGGGCCATCCTTTTTGTGTTTTCTAGCCAGAAGTACTGAAGGAAAAGTGTTTACAATCAGGCTACGTTAATGCAAAAAAAATAACAAAAGGACTTAAATAATGAGCTTCATTATTTCTAGGAATGGTTGAGTTCCTCTCCGTGAGTAATTTTTCAAAAAAAGAAGAAAAAAAACCCGATCCGGGTGGAATACAGAAGGAAGACGGTAAACATTTGTCACAGGTTTTCGAAACATCTGTCGAAGATGTGTGGGGTTTTTTTGGACTGTCTCTCCTTTATATCAGGCCCAGAAGGCACAAATGTGTTAAGAAAGATATTGCAAAACTTGGCAGGTTAATGAACTGTCCAAACAGAAAAAGAACCACAATTTTTCCAGGTGAGGAATTTCACCATGTACGAATCTGATAAATAACACAACGGCAACATTAGTTCATACTTCTCCCTCCCTGTCTCTGTTGTTAGCATCGGATGTGTTACACAAATACATTCGGGTTTGTTTAAAGACAGGGGATCTATACATTTTGTCAATATTATTATTATTATTATTATTATTATTATTATTATTATTATTATTATTATTATTATTATTATTATTATTATTATTATTATTATTATTATTAATATTTCTATGCTGCCCATTCTCCGAGGACTCTGGGAGGCTTACAACAATCGACAGTATACTAAATAGCATATTGCCCCCAACAATCCGGGTCCTCATTTTAACCACCTCGGAAGGATGGAAGGCTGAGTCAACCTTGAGCCGGTGAGATTTGATCCGCTGATCTAGCAGTCAGCTGAAGTAGCTGCAGTATAGCACCCTAACCACTGCGCCACCTCAGCTCTTAATGTATTATTTGCTAAGGAAGCAATTGTTTTCAATAAAGGTTCCGTCAGTCAAAAAAAAAAAAGAGTTTGTTTATCCTAGTTTGAAACTTACTAAGAAAAGAATCAGAAGCCGCTATCTTTCAGACAGCTGAAAGACCAACATTTCTCTTGCTAAGAGAGAAATTTTTAAGGGAGTTTTGCCCCATTTTACAACTTTTCTCGCCACGTTTGTTAAGTGAACCCCTGCAGTTCTTAAATTAGTAACTGTTGTGGCCCGTTCGTGGCCTGTGCAGCTAATAGCTGATTCAGACAGCGAGGAGGCTGGTGTGGTCCTGCGCCAACAGCCTATGCAGCTGGCACTCGAGTCGGACAATGAGGAGGCTGGAGAAGATGTGGTGCCAGAGGCAGGGATTCAGCCAGGGCCTTCAGAACCTCCAGAAGCTCCCATAAGTGAAGAGGATGAAGAGGAGGAGCCTCTTCTCGATGCACGGCGCACAGAGCTACCAAAAGGCAGGAGTGGCTCCTCAGGACGAGGTCTCTCGAGAATAAGGCTTGGAGCTAATTGGCCACTCTTAGCCTATTTAAGGAGGAATGCCGACTGAAGCAATTTGCAGAGAACAACTTAGTTCCCATACCTTCGTGTCTTGTCTTGCTTATCTTATCAGCTTTCTGCAAATAGCTTCTGGGCAAGCTTTCATTTATTATTTTTTGAATTCTTGGCGGCTGTTAATGCAATTAATTAACAGCCGTTGTTATAAAAGACTGGTTTATTCAGTAAACTAAGGTTTGAACGGACTTTGTGTGTGCTGCATTCTTTGGGGTCTGTAGCTGGGGCAGAACAGTAACATGGACGTTAAGTGAATCTGTGCTCCCCATTGACTTGGCTTGTCAGAAAGTCGCAAAAAGGGATCAGATTACCCCGGGATACCGCAATGGTCAGAAATGTGAGTCGGTTGTCAAGCATTCAAATGTAAATCACGTAAACATGCGGATGCCATAATGGTCATAAGTGTGAAAAATGGTCATAAGTCACTTTTTCCAGTGCCATTGTAACTCCAAATGGTCACTAAATGAACTGTTGTAAATTGAGGACTACCTGTATTATGGAAAAACGATGCTTTGACAACAATTATAATGGTGTTTTCGAGATACGGTAAAAAAAAACAACAACCACCAAGATGGAAGCCAAAAATGATCTTGCTCTGATTTCCTCATTATAGCTAAAAACAAAGTTGGTGAAATATTTTAAAAAGATCCACATACAGGCATATTTTATTATCAAATGTTAATCCGATCAGAGATAATTTTTGCCTCACAAATAATTAATCCAGGGAAATTCTGCATCCACCCTCTACAGTGGTACCTTGGAACTGAACTGCTTTAAAACTCATCAAATTTGGTACTCAATGCATATTGACACAAAATTTTAACCCCGATACTCATAATTTGTTTAGTACTAAACCCACAAGCCAGAACTTCTCGATGTTGGCTGCCTTCTGACTCACATACTCACTACATTATTCCTTATGAGAAAAAAAATTGTTTGCTACTCATCATTTTTGGTACTCCTTTTACTTCCCAGAATCAATTAACGATGAGTACCAAGGTTGTAGTTATTTTATTTCAACTTATATATTTCAACTTATATACTGCCCTTCTCCCTGGGGGGACTCAGTTCTTTTCCTAAATGGAGGAAAAGAACATTTAGTGACAGTCCTGAAATTGTGTAATTGTTCAATACACATCAAGGTAACATCACGATTAAACCAAATCAGAAAGGCAAAATAACATGTAAATTTGATAGATGAGGAAAAGTTATTTGGAGAAGATGATAATTAAGCAGAAGAAACTGATGGGTAAGATTTCTGATATGACTAGTAAACCAGGGATGAAATCCGGCAGGTTCTGACAGGTTCTGGAGAGCCGGTAGCGGAAATTTTAAGCAGTTTGGAGAATCGGTAGTGGAAATTTTGAGTAGTTTGGCGAACTGGCCAATACCACCTCTGGCTGGTCCCAGAGTGGGGTGGGAATGGAGATTTTGCAATATCCTTCCACCAGGAGTGAGGAGGGAATGGGGATTTTGCAGTATCCTTCCCCTGGAGTGGGGTGGGAATGGAGATTTTGCAAAATCTGCCATGCCCACCAAGCCACGCCCACCAAGCCACGCCCACAGAACCGGTAGTAAAAAAAATGGATTTCAGCACTGTAGTAAACCATAAATTATTTGCATCAGTTACCTGTATAGAATTCCAAAATTTAGAGAAAATTCTCCGTTTAAAGCGTTATATGTATATTAAAATCTTGGGGATTATTTTAATATGGTTAGAAAATGAAGAAGGTCCCCCCAAAACAAAATGCATCTTTTATGTATCACATTTGGAAAATAGATAATTGTATGTAACCCTGTAAAATTTTATTAAGCTTCCTAACTTTAATCAGTAGCTTTTTTTTGGCATATTAAGCATCTTCCACAAAACCCAAATCTATTTCAAACAATATTTATGAGAAGAATCAAGATCCATGAATCCAGATACACGATTGGAAGTGATATGTTAGTCATGCATTTAAGGCCATGCAGTATATCTTTTTAATTTGGGATACCAAAGTTTATTTAACATGAAAAATAGAAGCGAGAAGTCTGAGAAAGATGAAAAACGTGTGAGTAAGCTATCGTTTAAATAACCAGATGAGTAAAGAAAGCAATTAAGCAGTGCAATCAAAGCAATGGGCCAATATTATATTGCATGATAAAATATTAAAGAATAAATATCTGCTGTAACCATTTCTTACAGAAAACCACAGAAGAAAATGTAATTAAAACAATTAAGACAGTTCAATTAAAAGCACCCAGGACATAAATCTCATCAATAATTAAACAGCTAAAAAACTTCAGACAAACAAAGTCACGGGAGAAGCCAGATTCACTTAGCAACTGTTTTGCTCAGTGATTCACTTAACAACCGTGGTAAGAAAGGTTGCAAGATGGGGGCCAAACTCACTGAACAAATGTCTCGCTTCGCATGATAAATTTTGGGCACAATTGTGGTCAGAAGTTGAGGACTACCTGCATGAATGCTTTATGCTTACGTATCCAGTGGTGGGATTCACCGGTTTGAGAGAACTGATTGTTAAATTACCTACTCATCCACCCTGCTATCAAAATTGATCCTGTGTGTTCCCTCATGCTGGCCACCAACGGAGTGGCCAGCATGAGGGAAGGAGAAGGCAGATTTCCCTCCACCTTTCCTCATGCCAGCCGCTCTGTTGCCCATTTCTCCATTGCAGCGCAGTGCCCAGGATCCACTTTGATAGCAGGTGGTGATAGTGGTAATAATTTTCCGGGCCAAACTAACCCCAAAGTCTCCCCTACATTGGGGCCAGCTTCAATCGTGCTACCAACTTAATTCCTCTGCCCTCTCACTTTTGCCCTCCGGTTGACTAAAACCCCCTGCATGCAGCTCCACAGGGGGGAGGAATCCCTCCCTTCACTTCCACGCAATTCTTCACCTTCCCGCGTGAGGTCTCAGGAGCATCAACTCTTTGTCTCTATGGTAAACCCTTCCCCCCCATCCTTGTTCCTTGGGAACCTTGCCTTTTAAAGGAGCCACATCCAGAAGGCTGAAACAGCCACGAGACCAACATACAGACAAGCGTTCTTGGAAATAGCCTTTTGGCAAAAGATGAAAATTGAACAACCAGTTCACCGAGGGTCAGGTTGGCAGTTGCGGGAGGCTCATCCTTCATGTGCGGCAGAGCTGGAGGACGGATGTCAACTCGTAAAGCATTGCCATAGGCAAGAGGGGAGAGGAACTGATTGAGCAGCTTGGCTGCAACAACCAGAAGAGCATTCCACGCATACCTTTTTCCAGATTGTATCCCAGGTTACCAGAGCCAGCAGAAGAGGTGTGTTTTCTACAGCCCACAAAAGTGCTCTGTTGGAGAATGTGATTTATGACACACCCTGGGAGGAGGGGGGAAAACAGGGTCATAGTTGGGCCGTAAATTATGTGGGGCAGAGCTGACTTCACTTGGGTTCATGCCATATTGCTCCTAATAAATAATTGGATTTCTTTTGAAATCTGGCTCAAGGCTCATGAATTAATTAGGGCATCCATTGGAACCCTGACAACAGAGATGGGCCATGCCTCCCATGACAGCCAACCTGACCCTGAGCAAACCAGTTGTTATATTATTTGAAACTCACCACTGTCTGTACCTCTTTATTAATTTCTAAGTGAGCTGGCCTGCTTCTGTCATAAAATTTTATGAACATGAGATTGTCAGACAGTTAAAGAACAGAGGTGGGTGCAAAGGCAAATATACATGTCTGAGGATAATGATGCAAGATCGAATTTGGGTCATCCGATGTGGGTATGTTTGAATTTTCTTAGCGACCTTGATACTCAGAAAAGGACCAGGTGGAGTAACATAAAAGTTTGACAATTAAAGATAAGTTAGGATGGCTATTCTCTCCCCATATTGGATATCTCATTTATTCAACACGAAACAAAAAAAATATATTATTAGATAGGGAGCCTTACCACTGCTCAGGACTTCCGAGGACTGGAAGAGGGCTGTTATCCTGCGTTTTCCACCTGGAAAAATACAGATAAGACTGGAAAAATATTGGAAGGACTGGTGTCCATAAGACCATGTTTAGGGAGTTTCATGATAAGGGCTCAAGCATAATCCCAACTCAAAGCTCCATGAAATAAGCACAAACATCTTAGCTTTCTTGTAATGCATAGTGCTCAATACATGGATAAGTTCTGCCATAACCAAAATTAAACTCGGTGGGATCCTTCCGGTTAAACAACTGTTCGGTGATTGCGCGTCGACACCAGACGCACGCTGCGCGCCCGTGCACAGCTCAACAAAATATCACCTTCCGTGTTTGTGTGAGGGAATTAAAACAGCTGAGATGTGGCAATCTGTTTTGCCACGCTAATCAGCTATGAAGATAAAAGTAAGTTAAGCGCAGTGTCGGGCGGGCGGGCCGAGAGGATCGTCAGAGCGAACCGGTTCTCTCCCAGCCAATCGTCAGAGCTACCAGTTTGCTAGAACTGGTCCAAACTGATAGAATCCCACCCCTGGTTAAACTCCACCCATCATAAAGGAAGAAATTTGCACCTGGAAGATAAAAATAATCGCTAGAATGGGGAAAAAAGGTGTAGCATTCAGGCCCCACTATACGAATTTACAAAAATGACGACTTGGCGTTGCAACTACAGGTTGTCCTCGGGTTACAACCACAACTGAGCCCAAAATTTATGTTGCTAAGCAAGACATTTCTTAAGGGAGCTTTGACCCATTTTACGATCCCTTGCCGCTGTTGTTAAGTGAACCGCTACCATTGTTAAGTTAGTCACACAGTTGCTAAGTGAATCAAGGTTTCCTCCTTGATTTTGCTTGCCAGAAGGTTGCAAAAGGGGATCACGTGACCCTGTGGCCGTCATAAATAAGAGTCGGCTGCCAAGGTTGCCTGAATTTTGATCACATGACCACGGAGAACGCTGCAACGGTTGCAAGGGTGAAAAATGGCCGTCATTTTTTCTAGTCATGTTATAACTTTGAATGGTCACTAAATGAGCTGTTGTAAGTCGAGGACTACCTATCTATGCAGGTAGCCCTCGACTTACAACAATTCACTTAGGGCCCGTTCGAAGTTACAACATCACTGAAAAACAGTGATTTATGACCATTTTTTCACACTTAGGACCGTGATCGCGTGATTTACCTCCGGATGCTTGACAACGGACTCACATTAATGACGGTTGCATTGTACGGGGGTCAAGGGATCCCCTTTTGCGATCTTCTGACAAGCAAAGTCAATGGGAAAGCTAGATTCACTTACCAACGGTGTGACTAATTTAACAACGACAGTGATTCCCTTAACAATTTGTGGCCAGACAGGTCGTAAAACATTCACTTTACAACATTCACTTTGGGCTCAATTGTGGTCGTAAGTCAAGGGCTACCTATATTCTAGAACCTTATGGAGATCTAAGAGTAATTAAGAACAAACACAGAGACTTCAAAAACCTGAAATAGCCAAATGCAATGGATTAAATAAGAGTTATCAACTTGTTGCAATTAAAGGAGTAACGCAATTCAATCCAATCCAATCCGATCCAAAAAGTAATCAAATCGCAAAAAGTAATCGGTTCTTCTTAATTCCCATTATTTTGGCAGCCCGAGATTCTAGCACCATTATGGCGAACCTATGGCACAGGTGGCACACGGAGCCATATCGGTGGGCACGCGAGCATTGCCCTAGCTAAACTCCAGCGTGCATGTGCACATCGGCCAGCTGAGTTTTGGGCCTTCCAGAAATTGGTAAACAGATTGTTTCCGGCCTCCAGAGGGTGGGGAAGGCCATTTTCGCACTCCCCAGGCTCCTAGAAAGCCTCTGGAGCCCGGGGAGAACAAAAACGGGCCTACAGGGCCCACTGTGCCATCATGCGCCAAAAGCGGGGGGAGCGCAGGGGGTCACATGCTCATGCGTGGGAGGAGGGCACATTGAATTATAGGAATGGGCACACATGGCCCCCCACACTCCCCTCACTTTGGCACGTGGGGGCAAAAAGGTTAGCCATCACTGTTCTAGCATATATAATCTAACACTCTGCTAGAGATATTTGTTTGTTTATTATTTATTTATTTATTTATTTATTGAATGAATTTCTATACTGCCCTTCTCCCGAAGGACTCAGAGCGGTGCACAGCCACGTTGAAATAACCTAGTATACAAAATTTAAAAGACAGTTAAAACAAATTAAATACTTTGGCTCCCCAATTTTAAAAAAACCCAAGAATTTAAAACACCCAGTCAGGATTCTTGTCAAGCTAGTCCAGCTTATTGAAAAAGTAGGGTCTTAAGGGCACGGCCGAAGGTACGCAGGTCGGGGATCATGCGTATCCCCAGGGTAGTTCATTACAGAGGGCAGGTGCCCCCACAGAGAAGGCTCTCCCCCTGGGGGTTGTCAGTCGACATTGCTTGGTCGACAGCACCGTGAGGAGCCCCTCTCTGTGGGAGCATATTGGTCGATGGGAGGCCATCGATGGCAGAAGGTGGCCTCTTAGATATCCATGTCCTAAACCCTGGAGCGCTTTAAAGGTGGTGACTAGCACCTTGAATTACACCCAGAAGACCACTGGGAGCCAGTGCAGCTCGCGCAGGAGAGGTGTCACATGGGTGCGACGAGTCACTCCCATAATCATCCGCACGGCCGCATTCTGAACCAGTTGGAGCCTCCGAGTGCTCTTCAAGGGGAGCCCCATGTAGAGAAACATAAAGCTGGAATCTGATTAACTTTGCCAAAACATTTCAGCATTTTCTTTCAAGGACTCATAGTCGAAGGACATAAAATTATGGTTTGGGGGAAATGGTAATTACAGATGTTACATGGAATTTAGCCTGAGGGAAAACAAAGGTATTTCCCAAATTTTAACAAAATATCTGCGGCTTTTAATCTCTGGCTACAGATAGAACGAGCGAGTTTTTGCGTGGAATGTCGGTATAATAATTGCGGCCATAAACTCTTTTTTTTCCTTTTCTTTTTTTCTTTTTGGCCTGCTTTTCATGTCTGCTCAAGTACATTTTCAAGAGACTTCCTTGTTTGAAAACCAAATATATTCTTGGATAATAATAATATCAACTGCTTGAAAAGTACAAATACTATACATGTATTATTATACTATACAATAGACTATATTATACATGTATAAAAGGTATAAAACAGCATATGCTCACATGCCTGAAAATCCTGCTCAGATTTAATTGTCGTACTGTTCCAAAGCCCGCTGTTAAATTTCTGACTTTCCTCATCTCAGCGTCAGTAACGATAGGACAGTGGTGAAATCTAAAATTTGTTACTACCGGTTCTGTGGGCGTGGCTTGGTGGTGGTGGTAGGGGTAATGTGACTGGGTGGGCATGGCCAATTTTTTTTTTTACTTTTAAAAGCATTTTTTCTACAACCTCTTCGGCGAAGAGGTTGTAAAAAAATGCTATCAAAAGGCTCTGAGGATCCCAGCTGAGTTGCCTGATCGGCAGAGGCTTTTTTTCTTTTAAAAGCCTCTGACGATCAGGCAACTCATCTGGGATCGTCAGAGGCATTTAAAAGAAAAAAAAGTTTTTTTTTCTTTTAAAAGCCTTTGATGATCCCAGCTGAGCCGCATGATCATCAGAGGTTGGTTTTTTTTTACTTTTAAAAGCATTTTTTTGGCCGAAGAGGTTGTAGAAAAAATGCTTTTAAAAGTAAAAAAAAAAAAGAGCCTCTAATGATTGTGTGGCTCAGCTGGGCATGGGGGGGTGTGGGCAGGGATTTTTGCTACTGGTTCTCCAAAATACCCACCTCCATCACTACCGGATCGGGTGATCTGGTCTGAACCAGGAGCATTTCACCCCTGGTCATAGGGTACAAATAAGCAATCAAGAAACAATCAATTTCAAGATAAATCGTAATATCACAGAGCCATCGCTACCGGATCGGGCGATCCGGTCCAAATCGGGAGCATTTCACCCTTGCAATAGGGGATTGAATTACAGTAGATATCAAACTTCATTTGTAACAACCCAAAATTACAACTGCACGTAATTCATGTTGTGAGGCCAACCAAACATCACAAAAGAGACTTTTTTTACCCTGTTTTCCCCAAAATATGACATCCCCTGATAATAAGCCCATTCGGGCTTTTGAGTGCATGGCAATAAGGCCAAGTGCTTATTTCAGGGTTCAAATATATAAGACAGGGCCTTATTTTCGGGGAAACAAGGTAAATGTTTGAATTTTGCAAAACTGTTTACCATGTTAGGTGGCTCAAAAGCAAGACATAGGGAATAGCTGGACCAGAAGATCTCCAAGATCCCATCCAGCTCTATTCTGATTGTTTGAAGATCCCGATGAGGCCAAATATTATTACCATGAATCACTTAAAATGGGGCCTGTAATCTGAATTATTCATAAAAATCCGATTACCTCTTGTCTTCTGACACTCTTTTATTCTGAAATGTTTGCACAAAATACAGTCGTGGCCAAAATTGTGGGAACTTTTGGGGAAAGTGTATTTTCTAAAACAAGCTAATAACACAACTTTTTTTTGGAGTAGCACCGTCAAATTATACATCAATGGAAAGATAATTGAATCAAGAATGTCATGAAATAACTTTGATGAAGGATTTGCTATTAGAATAGCAGTTACAGTAGAAAAAAGAAAACACGTAGAAAAAACGAGATTCAAAAATGATCACCGTAGAAAAAACGAGATATACAAAAATGATCACGTCAGTTAATACTAATAATCGTGGAATGGCCTGGGAATAACCCAGACCTTCACCCAATTGAAAATCTATAGAGCCGACTAAAGAAATCTGTTAATCGGAAGCGACCCAGCAATAAAACCCAGTTAATAGAAGCCATCATTCAATCTTGGTTTCACATGATAACAGCTGCAGAACTAAAAGACTGTTTATTTAAATGCACGCATTGTAAAATGTTGTTAAATATAAAGATAGCAATAGCACTTAGACTTATATACTGCTTTACAGTGCTTAACAATGCCTCTCTAAGCGGTTTACAGAGTCAGCCTGTTGCCCCCAACAATCTGGGTCCTCATTTTACTGACCTCGGAAGGACAGAAGGCTGAGTCAACCTTGAGCGAGCGAGAATTGAATTGCTGGCAGTCAGCAGAATTAGCCTGCAATACTGCATTGTAACCACTGGGGAGGAAGGAAGAGCTGGATCTTTGCCTATTATCCATTATCTGCATGTTTATTCGGGAATAAATGCAAGCAATGCCAAAATGCCTCATTCTCTAAATTATTGCTGATTACGATGATGTCTTCCATCTGTCACTATGATTATAATAATATTAATAATCCATTTTGAGCCAACGTTCATCTGTACCTTTCCTGCTAAAATAATCCCTGGGATACCAAAGGAAACGAAATGAACAGCTGTCAGCAGCAGTAGTACTTTTCGTCCATTTACATTTACGCTTCGGCCAACAGATCGCACTTCAGCAAATAAATCTACGGAGAGGTATAACATTCATCAATAAAAAAGAAATTTTGAACAATTGAATTGTGTTTGTAGTCGAGAGGGATGAAGGGAGAAGTTATCTTAAAAACTGAGTGCAGCTATCCTCTCTCTCTCTCTCTCTCTCTTTCTTTCTTTCTTTCTTTCTTTCTTTCTTTCTTTCTTTCTTTCTTTCTTTCTTTCTTTCTTTCTTTCTTTCTTTCTTTCTTTCTTTCTTTCTTTCTTTCTTTCTTTCTTTCTTTCTTTCTTTTTCTTTCTTCCTTCCTTCCTTCCTCTCTCTCTCTCTCCTTCCTTTCCTTCCTTTCGTCCTTTCCTTCCTTCCTTCTCTCTCTCTCTCTCCTCCCTTCCTTCCTTTTTCTTTCCCTTTCTTTTCTTTCTCTCCTTCTTTCCTTTCCTTTCTCTCTCTCTCTCTCTCTCTCTCTCTCTCTCTCTCTCTCTCTCTCTCTCTCTCTCTTTCTTTCAGCTGTTAACAGGAAGATACTTCCTTATTTCCCTCAAAACCCAACAGTAGAACAGAGTAGCAGAATAACAGAGTGGGAAAGGACTTTGGAGACCATGTAAGAACCCAGAGATGATAGTCCTTGGGTTATGACCAACATTTCCATTGCTACGCAACGCAGTTTCTAAGTGAATTTTGCACTGTTTCATGACCCAATTTTTTTTTACCACAATCATTAGGCAAATCTCTCCAGTTGTTAAGTGGGTGATGCGGTCATTAAGCGAACTTGGCTTCCCCCCTATTGACTTGGCTTGTCAGAAGGCCACAAAAGAAGATTGTGTGACTCCAGGACACTGCAACCGTCATAAATATGAACTGGATGCCAAGCAACTGAATTTTTCATCCCCTGACCATGGGGGACGCTGCAAAGGTCATCCGTGTGAGAAATGGTCGTAAGTCATTTTTTCCAGTGCTGTTGTAACTTCAAACGGTCGCTAAATGAATTGTTCCAACTTGAAGGCTACCCATATTCTTCAATCAATCAGAATAGAGCTAGAAAGGATCTTGGAGGTCTTCTAATGCAGCCCCCTTCTCAAGTAGGAGACCCTACACCATTGTTTCTCAACCTTGGTAGCTTGAAGATGGGTGGACTTCAACTCCCAGAATCCCCCAGGCAGCACTGCCTGGGGGATTCTGGGAGTTGAAGTCCACCCATCTTCAAGCTTCCAAGGTTGAGAAACCCTGCCCTACACCATTTCAGACCAATGGATGTCCAATCTTTTCTTGGAAACACCCTTTTTTAGTGTCGTTGTAACTTTGTATGGCCACTAAATAAATGGTTTTAGGTCGAGCGTTATCCGTAGAGGCACAGCTAAGATGAGGGATCTTTACAGAGATGGAACAAAGCAATGATACTTCACTAATTTGAGACTATATTTAACTTTAAATAAGAACAACTGGTTCCATTATTCAGATGCCACATTGTGCCATGCATATTAATGTTCTCTATACCCAAATGTATCAGCTAAAAGTACTTAACTGAAGGCAGTAAGTCATGTTACAGAGGAGAAATAAACTATAGTGGCAGAATCTTTAACCGGTCTCTCACACACTCGGTGAAAAGCACCCTTGGTAGTAAATCTGTTGCGAAAATGGATTTAAGACAGCTGGATAAAAGGAGAAAACCTGTTATATAAGGTGGGAAGGAGAAGGAAACACAAGAGGATTTGAATATATGTTTTCTAGATAAGCCTTGTTCTAGAAACGGTCTGGCTGAAATGCTTTGTTTACAGATTCATTAAGTAAAGGTAAAGGTTCCCCTTGCACATATGTATTAGTCGTTCCTGACTCTAGGGGGCAGTGCCCATCTCCGTTTCAAAGCCGAAGAGCCAGCGCTGTCCGAAGACGTCTCCGTGGTCATGTGGCCGGCATGACTCAACGCCAAAGGCGCATGCAACATTGTTGGTGGTAAAGCTGGTCCCTATTTTTCTACTTTCATTTTTTACGTGCTTTCAAACTTCTAGGTTGGCAGAAGCTGGGACAAGTCACAGCAGCTCACCCCGTTATGAGGCAGTAGGGATTTGAACCGCTGAACTGCTGCTGATCTTTCAATCGACAAGCTCACCATTTTAGCCACTAAGCCACCGTAGTCCCTCCAAGGATTCATTACTTCCTGATTAAAAAAAAAAACACTGATCCTAAATTCTTGGATTTCTGACCTTGTTCTAGATCCTCCATTTTGTGAAGCTTGGCATAACCTCCTTTATACTTTGCATTTATGGCCATTTCTCAAATGTTCCTTTGTGAATGATTGAACTGAAATTGGGTTGTTCTTTTTTCCCCCAATTATCTGGGAATATTTCCAAATGAAAACTCGTATATCTGGATCATAAGCTGGTGATGTTTTCAGGAAACTAGAACTCCCCTCTGAAGTGGTACCATAAATTTCTCACTCCCTGGTACAGTGTATGAAAAATGTGAGGGCATGTAGGATAATAAGAGCATAGCTAGTCCCTGTCACGTGTGAAAAGAAGCTGCTCTTCCCAATGAATTGGAAGGGTAGATTGGAGAGATTAGGACCAGGTATAGCTATAGTTTGCAGATTTAGAATTCTCCAAATGAAGCAGAAGTTGTTAGAGAAATTGTTAGAAATCCTGTTTATGTATAGCACCATAGACCAAACAAGGAGTACAGTCACCATGTGCTTTACTGCTTTACTGCTCAACTGCAGCAAGCAGGAAACTCTACTTAAGATGAAAGAACATAGAGTATAAACCATAGATCCAAACTTGCAGACACTGCCATCTACTGGCTGAATACTACTGTAGTTGTTGCATAAAAATATATTCTGAACAAAATGTATTCCCATACAAATCTGTCACATCATGCAATTATAAGTTGCATGAAAACGTAGAAAACATAAATTTATACTAAATTTATACATATATAAATAAATAAAAATATACTGAGGGCAATATCACAGGGAGAAAAACAATAATCCAACTTGAAGGACTGTGGAGTGATCCTGAAAGGGAAATGGGATAGTTCAATCTCATTAAAAACAAATAAACCGGGCACAAAGAAATCTATAAGCGTCTTATTCTAAGTTCTTATCTGTCTTCCAATCAATCATGTGTCACAGATTCTAAACCCCAAATCTGAAACTCAGTCGGAGTTGGTTTGAGTCAAGGGTTATCCAAATTGAATAAACCAAATCAAATCAAACTAAAATAAATGAACTTTGTGATTATATTAAAAGCAACTGTGTTCTCTTCGCTGATGTTGTTAAACTATTCAAGACTACCGACAATGCAACTACCCTTCAAAAAGACCTTGACTTTGTGTCAGATTGGTCTAACAAGGGGCAACTTCAAATCTCTCAACCAACAAATGCTCTGTCTTGCACATTGGCAAAAAAAAAATCAAAACATAAAATACAAATTAGATGGACATGACCTTGTAGATGACCCTCACTCTGTCAAGGACCTTGGAGTACTCGTTTCTAAAGATCTAAGTGCCCGAGCCCACTGTAACAACATTGCCAAAAAGGCATTAACCTAATCTTGTGTAGCTTCTTCTCTGGTAATATTGTACTACTAACTTGAGCATACAAAACATTTGCTAGACCAATTCTTGAATACAGCTCATCTCTCTGGAACCCACACTGCATATCGGACAGAAATACAATCGAGAGAGTCCAGAGATATTTTATGAGAAGAGTCCTCCGTTCGTCTAACCGCAATAAAATACCTTCTGCCACCAGACTCCAAATTTTGGGCTTAGACAACCTAGAACTATGCCAATTTCAGTCTGACCTAAGCGTAGTACATAAAATTATCTGCCACAATGTCCTTCCTGTCAATGACTACTTCAGCTTCAACCACAACAATAGACACCAACTCAAGGTAAACTGCTCCAAACTTGATTGCAGAAAATATGACTTCAGTAACAGAGTGGTCAATGCCTGGAATGCGCTACCAGACTGTAGTTTTTTCCCCAAACCCCCAAAACTTTAACTTTTAAACTGCCTACTGTTGATCTCACCCCATTCCTAAGAGGTCTGTAAGGGGCATGCATAAGTGCACTACCATTCCTGTCCTAATATTCCTTTTTACTTACTCTTTTCATGTATCCAAATTATGTTTATACTTTTTACCTGTAATCTTATATATGCTTGACAAATAAACAAACTTAAACTCTAGTATGAAATATTTAGTTCAGAGAGTCTTATGCTATTTTATATATATTTTTTATTTTTTTTAAAAGAAATTGGGATGAATTGTTAATGAACGCTGCAGAGAAGGGATGGGATTATGGAGAAATATTTGAAATGCTTACTGAATATATTTTCTAACCTCACCCAACTTTGTCCAGCAGTCAAGATAATTTTATTTCAGTATGATTTACTTCCAAGAAACATAGCTTTATATTTGTCTCCCATACACCCTCTGAGGAACTTCTCACAAAAAAAAAAAAAAAAAAAAAGATAAACTATCTCCTTACAGTGCAATTAATTTGCCCAATGGAAAAATGTTAATTCTGTCAAGATTTAAACAAATTCACACACTTTTGTACGTTCTCTGATTTGTTACTAATGAAAAATAAGATTAAAAATTTTCTTCTGATACAATCAGGCTCTGAGGCATCCATATTTCTTTTCTGCAATGGGTTGAAATTATCAGCATCGCTTTTTTGGGGAGGAAAAAAGTAGTTTGTGATGCATTATGTTTAGCCAAAAAAAAAAAAAGCCTCCTCCCCACCCCCGAGCTTGACCCTGGATGTGTTTGTGTGTGTGTGTGTGTGTATGAGACACACAGAGAGAGAGAGAGAGAGAGAGAGAGAGAGAGAGAGAGAGAGAGAGAAAGAGAGAGAGAGATGAGAGAGTGAGTGAGTGAGAGTGGGGGCGGGGAGAGAAATTATTCCTTAGCTTTTAAACCTATCTATCTATCTATCTATCTATCTATCTATCTATCTATCTATCTATCTATCTATCTACCTACCTACCTACCTACCTATCATCCATCTATCTATCTATCTATCTATCTATCTATCTATCTATCTATCTATCTATCTATCTATCTACCTACCTACCTACCTACCTATCATCCATCTATCTATCTATCTATCTATCTATCTATCTATCTATCTATCTATCTATCTATCATCTATCTATCATCTCTATCTATCCATCTATCCATACACCCATCCATTCATCTATCATCTAATTTGTCCATCCATCCATCCACCCATCCATCCACCCATCATCTATCTAATCTATCTATCTATCTATCTATCTATCTATCTATCTATCTATCTATCTATCTATCTATCTATCCATCCATCCATCCATCCAACCATACGTCCGTCCGTCCGTCCATCCATCCATCCATCCATCCATCCATCCATCCATCCATCCATCCATCCATCCATCCATCCATCTATCTATCTATCTATCTATCATCTATCTATCATCTCTATCTATCCATCTATCCATACACCCATCCATTCATCTATCATCTAATTTGTCCATCCATCCATCCACCCATCCATCCACCCATCATCTATCTAATCTATCTATCTATCTATCTATCTATCTATCTATCTATCTATCTATCTATCTATCTATCTATCTATCTATCTATCTATCTATCATCTATCTATCTATCCATCCATCCATCCAACCATACACCCCTCCGTCCGTCCATCCATCCATCCATCCATCCATCCATCCATCCATCCATCCATCCATCCATCTATCTATCTGTGAAATCCCATGAGTCTTCAGAACTTAAGACAGAGAGCCAAAATTTACAGCAGCTCCTTCCCACCAGCAGCTCCTTCCATAAAAAAAAATATGAAGGGAATCCAAGCGAATTTACTGCTTTCTTTCCGGAAGGTGAACTGATGATCCCATTCAAGGTAGAATTGATCCTTAGCCTTAACACTGAAGGAGTATAAAATAGGCCAAACTCCCTTTCTGATTCAAGCAGCAACAGCAATGGACAGCTACACTAATTGAGGGTTAGGCCTAGCTTCAAGTAGTCAGTTATTGGGAGAGACTTCAAGGACACGCTGAAGGAAGGTCGGTGTGAGAGTATAAAGTCGAGTTTCATGCATTAGCTCAGCCTGTGGCTGGAATGAAAGACAAATTCAACGGCAGAGTTCAAAAATTTCATATAGAATGCAGTTCATTCTTCAGGATTCCTAACAGATAAAGTCCGCATTTATTTCAAGGAAGACTCAAAGGATCACTAGCAATAGTGGTATAAAATAACAAAATGCATTGGAAACAAGGAATAATTTAACAGATTAACAGAGTTGGAAGGGAGCTTGTAAGTCATATAGTCCAATAGAATATGAATATGAAGAGATCTGTATATTAGGGGATTTCAATGCAATAATAGACAATGAGTTGGACTATAAACCTACAAAATTAAATAAGAAAATAAGAAAAACATTGCCAAAAACTTTTTCCACAATGAGAGATGAATGAAGTCTACAAGATGCTTGGAGGCGAAGTCATCCAAAAGAAAAGCAATACACATTTTACTCAAGTAGACATCTATCGTGGTCAAGAAGAGACATGATGTGGATGTCAACAGAATGAATAGCTAAAATACAAGAAATTGATATTGGAATACATGTATGGGCAGACCACAATCCAATAATAATGACATGGAAAGGAAAAAAAAAAGAAAAGAAAAACGAGATGGACAAGCTCCCACAACTTCTGAAGGCAACTTCCGTTCCATGGGTTGATTGTTCTCACTGTCAGAAAATGTCTCCTTCTTTCCAGGTTGAATCTCTCCTTGTTCAGTTTCCATCCATTATTCCTTGTCTGGCCTTCAGGTGCTTTAGAAAATAACTTGACCCCTTCCTTTCTGTGGCAGCCTCTCAAATATTGGAAGATGGCTATTGTGTCCCCCTTGGTCCTTCTCTTCTCTTCACTAGACTAGCCAGGCTCAGTTCCTTCAACTGTTCACCATATGTTTTAGCCTCCAATCCCCTCATCATCCTGGTTGCTCTTCTCTGCACTCTTTCTAGAGTCTCAACATCTTTTTTACAGTGTGGTGACCAAAACTGGATGTCGTATTCTAGGTGTGGTCTTACTAAGGCTTTATAGAGTGGTATTAGTATCTCACTTGATCTTGATTGAATCCCTCTGTTAATGCAATTTAGGATTGTATTGGCTTTTTTGGCTGCCGCCGCACGCTATTAGAGGGACTCCAAGATCCCTCTCACAGTTACTTGCTATTGAGATTGGTTTCACCCAGTCTATATGTGTACTTTGGGTTTTCCTTGCCTAAGTGTAAGACTTTACTTTTCTCTCCATTGAATTTATCAGAAGCTTAAAGGCAGCGTTATTAGACGGCAGAGCAATCATTCATTGGCAATGATTTTATGTTGGATTGCTACACTGGAACAGTAACGATTAACCTATTTTGTAACAACTCTCTCATAATCCAAAATAATCTATATCCCCCGTCACATTTAATGAAGCTGGAAAAGCATAAGTAGGGATGGTAGAATATCATTAAAGGGAAAAGAACAGTGTTTTAAGGACTGTCAATATTTTTCAAAATCAAATATAGAATTGTAAGTACGGAGCTCATTAGCGCGTAACATTAAACTCTTTTTAACTCTTTTTCTACCAAGCCAAAAGAGTAACTTTCAAAATAATTTTAAAAACCAGCTTCTCTGTCCCTGAGCAAAGTTGTACAGGCTGGTATTCTTCAAAGTAGTTGGGACTGCGGGAGTGGTGGGATTCAATTTTTTTTTTACTACTGGTTCTGTGGGCGTGGTGTGGCTTGGTGGGCGTGGCTTGGTGGGTGTGGAAGGGGAAGGATACTGCAAAATCTCCATTCTCACACTACTCCAGGGGAAGGATATTCCAAAATCTCCATTCCCATCCCACTCCTGGGGAAAGGATACTGCAAAATCCCCATTCTGTCCCCACTCCAGGGGAAGGATATTCCAAAATCTCCATTCCCACCCCACTTTTTCCTTCCATGCATGCATCCTTCCTTCCTTCCTTCCTTCCTCCTTCCCTCCCTCCCCCCTCCCATCTTTCCTTCCTTCCTTCCTTGCATCCATCTATCTATATGTATCTATCATCTATCCATCCAAATGAAAAATTCTAATCATGGTATCAGTATAAAGTAGATACTGGTTACATAATAAAACCTCATCACTGTCTAAATTATAGCACATGGCTATTGAATGCTTTCTTTTAAATCTTCATTAACGTGGATGTATGTTTACTCCAGTGATGCGTTGCCCCTGGTTCAGACCGGTTCGCAAGAACCGGTTGTAAAACCGGTGGGAGGCCCCACCCACTGCCCTGATCAGCTGATCAGTGTTAAAAGGCAGTGTGGTGGTAGACCGGTGCCTCCAAAAACAAATGAGTAGACTAGTACAGCTCTGCAAGCAGTTAAAACCCTGGTAGACCAGTACCTCTGCTAAATCCTAAAGAATTGTCACATGACCATCCAGCCATGCCCACAAAATAAGCCACACCCACAGAACCGGTAGTAAAAAAATTTAGAACCCACCCTTGATTGGAGAGCTCCGTTTCTGCTGACAGAGGGTTGCAGGAGGCCGTCACAGCCCAAAATGGACCCCTGGTGCGCCATCCGAGAACCCCCAGGCTCCATTTTCGCTGGCAGAGGGCTGCAGGAAGCTGCTGCGGCTGAAAACGGAGCCTTGATAAGTGACGCTGAGCTGGCCATACCCCCCTGGCCACTCCCCCCACCCTTCCCCAAGATAAAACACAACCCTGATGTGGTCCTCAATGAAATCGAGTTTGACACTCCTGGTATAAAGAGTGTGTCAGGTTTTCAGGCCGTCTTCAAATAAATTGTACCTCAAACAAAGTCGTTTATAAAACAAACTTCCATTTTATTAAGCACGGCACTTTTTACACCAACTCCTAGCAGCCAGCACTGATGTGCTGACCCCAAACCCGTCCTCTTCCTTCCCCCACTCCTTTGCATTCATTGGCCATCTTCCCAATCATTCACTCCTAATCTACTGCTCCAATTCAAAGAATTTCCCCCCTCCCATCCATCTCCTAGGGGACATTATCTCCAGAGAAAAATAAGTAAGTGAAAGGCAATCGTCTCGTTGCAGACCCCTGCGTTCTCCTTCTTAGGTCAGCACTAGGATAAACGCATCTTGACATCCTGACAGAGTGGCTTATAGAGCGTTATACAGTAACGGCAGTCTGGGAACTCACAGGCACATATCTGTTTATTAACAAAAGATAAGTCAACCTTTCCCAGAACTGAAACTCCACTTACTCCCACAGCATTTGCTCGATTCAGAGCTGCTCATGGGAGACCGGAACAAAGTGTGGTAGCCACGACTCTCCAACTTGTCTCCGGTTTCAAACATCTCTATTTGCTCACTAAGTAGCCTTAAGCAAGAAAGAATCATTCAAGCTTTACCACTCCATCTGAAAATGTTGCTATCAACGTTACAGGGTTATGTTTATTTGTCTGAATGTTGAAAAGATTACTGAGCTGATTCATGTTAACGTTCTGTAAATGCTTAGACCCCCCCGTCATTATTCGCAAGGTAATCTCTAAAAATTGAGATAAGGAGAGAGGGAGAGAGGAGGGAAGAAGCCATCAACAACGCCGAAGGAATCTTAAGCAGTGTTGACTTGGCCAATTCTGCTAGGATGTCTAGGAAAACCCGACTTGGTAACGCACGCTCTACCTGCTTGTTCAAAAGCAAGGGTGGCTTTAAAATGGTAAAGCTGTGCCTGGCACTGATAATGTTACCTAGTTGGGTGATGAAACGTTTCAAGAAAAGAACCAAGTTCAAAGAGCACCAAGGACCCTACAGTCCACTCCTTGCAATCTCTCCTCCCTCCTAGCACTGATGAAGTTACTTACTTGGGTAATGAAATAAATGTCTATGAAAACAACCAAGCTCAGAGAACCAAGGACCCTTCATTTCAACCCTGAGTTACAAATATTCTCCTTTATTGATCTGCCTTCTATAATCTATTGTTCTCCTGGTATTTGGGGGGCAGTGGGAGATGGGAGGGAGGAGAGAAAACCCCTATATGTAAATGACACCCATTTTGGGAATTGCATTTCCCGATGAGGTTAGCCTTCATTCTGCAAACGATTCAGAATTATTGTTCCTTAATGGATTATTGTTCCTGTTGGAGAGGCGCAGATGGAAGGAGACTGATCCTGCTGGCTGACACAATGTTTTGTGTTACTGTTGTCATTCTCCTCTGCTTTCCCCTTGCTGGGATGCTGGGAATGTTGCTCTACAGTGACTCCAACCATACTTACAAAAAAAAACAATTTTAAGACACCGTCACTGACAACTCGATTCAGAACACGTAAGACAAGTCAAATCCTGCAAATCTTTGAAATTGTCTGCCTACAAAATTTTAGTGGCGTCCTCATTCAGATTGATTGCTTGGCTTCCGTCCAACTCACCACAGTCATTCCTGATTCAAATGTAACAAAGAGATAAAGCAGATTAGCATATTAATGAATCCTTTCTCCAAATCCTCTAATGATCATTCGCAACGGCCACATGTGGATGATAACGAGCACCTATAAACAATACAAATTTTTAACGTGGCAAAATGGGACCGTTGTGATACAAAAGTGTTTCTACAGATACCGTATTTCCCCGAAAATAAGACCCTGTCTTATATTTTTTTGGAGCCCTTAAATAAGTGCTTGGCCTTATTTTCAGGGGGGGTCTTATTATTTTGGGGTGCATGGAGCAAGATGGGGCTCCTCTTGCCATCTTACCTGATTTCCAGCTCTGTCTCCCTAACACTAATCAGAGGAAATGGCAGGGACCAGGTGCACATGCGTTAAAATATTTTTGGGGAGCGCTTATTTTGGGGAGGTGGTCTTATTTTGAGGGGAAGTCTTATTTTCAGGGAAACACAGTAGCATGAATGTATTTTAAATATGTGTGATATTAATGCAAATCTGTTTTTATGGCTTAATCCCAGTCCTTTATAAATAAAATTTCTATTTGCTGATAAAGAAATAAAGGGAGACTAGTATAGATCTATTTCAAGCTATTTAGCTCTCATCAGCTAGCCATACCCTTACTCGGATTCCCTTTATTTATCAGCAAATATAAATTAGATACAGAATGGTCTGTCGTGATAGTGACTGCCTGAGGGCTCCTGGATTGGAGCTGAAAGGCGAAAGGAAAGCAGTATGCTCCCTCCCATATTGGGGCAGACCAGGTGCTTCGACAGAAAAAAAACACAATCTCTCCCCTGGCTCAAGCTGATAAAGGGAGGAGAACTTGTGGCTCAGAGGTTAATACAACTAATACGCAGGCAGCCCAAGTTCGAATCTGAATAAGGGTATGGCTAGCTGATGAGAGCTAAATAGCTTGAAATAGATCTACACTAGTCTCCCTTTATTTCTTTATCAGCAAATAGAAATTTGGTATAAAATGGTTTGTTGTGAATGAGACTGCTTGAGGGTTCCTGGATTGGAGCTGAAAGGTGAAACATGGGGTAGACCAGGTGCTTTGATAGACAAACTACACACACACACACACACACACACACACACACACACACACAAGGTTATATATATAACCTTATATGTACCTAGTACATTCAAGGGAAATTAAATCCATTCTTTCCATGGCAATTGCATTTCTGTGAGTTTTGTTTATACAGTGATCCCTTCCATTGTCAACATTAATTAATTTGATCAAAGACATGGATCATGTGCCAGAAGGGTCTGCTACACAAAGGCTGAGGAAATAATTAGTTTCTGTATAAATTCTATATATTTACTACTTAGGAAAGTCAGGCAATATAACATGCTGCAAAATTTTCCCCACACAAACAAAATAAAAAACAAAGGCTGTTCAAACTTGATTATGTATATGGATTTTTCTTTTATCTTAACATTTATTAGCATCTTTTAACTAAAGGGACACGGTGGCTCAGCGGCTAAGATGCCGAGCTTGTCAATCGAAAGGTTGGCAGTTCAGCGGTTCGAATCCCTAGTGCCACGTAATGGGGTGAGTTCCTGTGACTTGTCCCAACTTCTGCCAACCTAGCAGTTCGAAAGCACATCAAAAATGCAAGTAGAAAAATAGGGACCACCTTTGGTGAGGAGGGAACAGCGTTCCATGCGCCTTTGGCATTGAGTCCTGCCGGCCATTTGACCATGGAGACGTCTTCGGACAGCGCTGGCTCTTGGGCTTTGAAACGGAGATGGGCACTGCCCCCTAAAGTCAGGAACGACTAGCACATATGTGCGAGGGGAACCTTTACCTTTACCTTATCTAAAGGGCAGGCCTTCCCACTTCTGGTAGATAGAATGTCAGGTAAAAAACTTAATTCCCATTGAGAGTGACAGCATTTTTTTTTCAGTAATGAGCTCTTTAACACTTCTGCAATAGCTCTAAATTTTTGCTCAAATTAATAATGCAAATCTGCCTACATGAGTACTGAATACTCCATATTCTTATAGTAAAAATGATAAATAGTGCATTGGCAGTCAGCTTTGTAGATGAGCAGTCATTGCTCATTTATTAACAATTAGAGGAAGTTACCAAAATGAAAACCAAGGACTTGAATTCATCCAATATAAAATCCCCCTCCCTTCAAAAAAGAGTTTACTAAGCCACCTGAATTTGTTATTTTTTTTTAATTTTCACATCGAATAAACTAGGTTTCTATTATTTATAGCATCAAAGGCAATTCTTGAAATATTTACGGAAGAAAGGATGCTATTTCAATACCGCACCAAGGACCCCTCAGGTCAACCCCAAGCTACAAATATTCTCCTTTATTAATGTTAAAAAAATGTTTTATTGGGTTCTGGCACGCTGCATATTTTATATATATATATATTTGTTGCGTATTCACCATCCAAAATCATGAGAATAAGATGTGCGGCCTTGTAAATGGCTTCATTTAATGACAGAATGAATTAAGGTACCGTATTGGGTAATAATTAGATTGGTCCAGGGGTGGGGCTGCTGGGAGTTCACAGGGGTTCGGGAGAACCTCTAGCTAAGATTCTGTGCAGTTCGGTGAACCCCCCAATTCCCACTCCTGGCTGTCCCCGCCCACCCTGCCCTGCCTTTCCCCTCCCAGGAGTCCCCACGTGGCCCATTTTGAATGCAGGTAAACTCACTTCACATACATTTCAAAATGTGGGGCTCAATGGTGTTTGTATGTTGAGGACTACCATGCAGGACAAACGTCTGGGTTTCCCCAACAATAAGATCCTGTCTTATATTTTTTTGGACCTTGAAATAAGCGCTTGGCCTTATTTTCGGGAAGGTATTTTTGGGGGGTGCGTGGAGCAAGACGGGGCTCCTCTTGCTGTCTTACCTGATTTCCAGCTCTGTCTCCCTAACCCTAACCAGAGGAAATGGCGGGGACCGGATGCACACGTGTTTAAATATTTTTTGAGGGGCCTTATTTTCAGGGAGGACTTATTTTCAGGGGGATTTTAGCACATACGCTCAAAAGCCCAATTGGGCTTATTATCTGGGGAGGTCTTATTTTTGAGAAAACACGGTACGTACAGAAGAATCAATGTGCAGAAGTCTGTGATTGACACTCCAAACCCGGGTGAAGTTAATACCACGGCCTTTTAATCTCCCGGGCCACTTAAAATACCGATTTCAAAACTGACATTTCAGTACAAAGAAACGATGCCAGCATGGCACAGCAAGAGATGACTGAACTCCCATACATCAAAAAGACCATCCAAGGAGAACTTAACAAACCCAACGGATTATTAACACATTACAATTGTTTGTTGATGAGAGGTTTGTAATCTTGTCTCACACATGAAAATCGGCATTTGCATAAATCAGCCTCTCGCTTCCCTCCCGGCTACTCTCATCGCCTTTTCAAATCCTAGATCAGATTAAACTCCCTCTTTTCTTGTCTAAGAAGGGAAACTGGAGCTCACAAAGGAGTCCGTTAATAAAATCACTGGTTGGAAAAGGGGCTCAGGGCCAGGGGTGAAATCCAGCAGGTTCTGACAGGTTCTGGAGAACCGGTAGCGGAAATTTTGAGCAGTTTGGAGAACTGGCAAATACCACTTCTGGCCCCAGAGTGGGGTGGGAGTGGAGATTTTGCAGTATCCTTCCCCTGTCATGCCCACCAAGCCACACCCACCAAGTCACACAACGCCCATCAAGCTACGACCACAGAACCGGTAGTAAAAAAAAATTGAATTTCAACACTGGCTTGGGCCAGCCTCTTTATTTTGGGATTACCATAGACTAACACAGCTCTCTTTCTAACAAAAACAGCTTTTTAAGTAAACCACATCCACAATTAAATTCTAATCTTCATAAGTCGGTAAGTACTTGTCTTCTTCTTCTCTCCAATTAATGGGAATAGGAGATGGAGGTACTGACCCCCCACCACACACACACTGAGGATGGATGCATATTTAGTAGACAACCAATCAGTAGAGAACCAGGTCTAGTGGTTAAAGCATCAAGCTAGAAAATGTGAGTCTATGAGTTCTAGTCCTGCCTTAGGTATGAAAACAAGTTGGATGACTTTGGGCCAATCACCAGGAGACATATACTGTATATATATGTACTATATGTATATTTTTCTTCAGCCAGGTATTTTCCTACGTAAACCAAGTTTCTCAGCTTGCAGTCATAGCTCAGTGAAATCACATCCACTATCCTAGGCTTTTTCAGACAGCAAGCAAGCATTTTGCTGCCTATTGGGAGACTAATATAGATCTATTTCGGACTGATTGGTCCTCATCAGTTAGCCACGCCCTTACCATATGTTCCCTCCCCGTAGAGGCTACGTTTTGCTGCCTATTGGGAGACCAATATAGATCTATTTCGGACTGATTGGTCCTCATCAGTTATCCACACCCTTACCATATGTTCCCTCCCTGTAGAGGCTAAGATTGCTTGCCTGCTGTCTGAAAAAGCCTAGGATAGTGGATGTGATTTCACTGAGCTATGGCTACAAGTTGAGAAACTTGGTTTATGTAGGAAAATACCCGGCTGAAGAAAAATATACACACAAAAACCTACGACAAGAGAAGAAAGCAAAAAAAAAAGATGTACTATATATGTACATATATACACATACATATATACTGTACATATACATTTCATCATTCATCACCATCATTTTAGGTATTGCAGGATTAAAGCCTCCACATGTAAATATACATACATACATACATACATACATACATACATACATACATACATACATACACTCTGTACATATATTGTACATACACATATGTATTTATACACACTCTCACACACATATATAATTCACTACTTCTATTTTAAGATGCTTTTAATGTATCAAAAATGTATATGTAAAATAAAATAAAGAACCCTTCCTTCCAATTTTTAGAAAACATCCTTTTCATAAACATCCTGATCTAAAGATTGAAAGGAAAAAAAAGCACATCCTTATCTGATCATAACAGCTGCAGCTAAATAAAAATAAGGAAGTAATCACCAAATATATACAGTATATATGCATGCTGGCTCCAAACTCGGGGAGATACTGATTGTCCTTTTGAAAAATGTTGATTGCATAACTATACCATGTGCAGTTCCTTTTTTTTACGGGCTTCTTCTGCCGGAGTGAAATATATGGCCGGGAATTCATTTTCAGCTTCAGGACAGAAAGAGACACACATAATCATTCCATTCCAATCTATAGTTGTTCTTCTCCATTCCTTCCATTGGCTTTAACCAGAACTGGACAATGATAAACCAGGTTATAAACCAGCTTTGTGCAAGCATCTGTGTCTCTTCTGCACCTGTTTTCATCTTTTATGTAAAGCAGAGAACCGAGAAATCACCAGTGAAATGGAGAATTATGGTCAATGCTTTCTAAACGAGATAGGATTCGTTGTGAATCATCAACATTCCTAGGTTCAGGAGTGGGATTCAGCCAGTTCGGATCGAATGCTAATTTTACATCTGGTTCACTGAACTGGTAGTTGCAAGGGCTGGCTGGCCCTGCCCACCCCACTTTTCTCCTCCCAGGAGTCTCCACGCAGCCCATTTTGGATGCGAGGTAACTGCAGGGCCCGTGTGGAGGCTCAGGGAGGGTGAAAAATGGGCCTATCGGAAGTACCTGAAGTCTGGAAACAAATTAACCATTGGTGTGACTTTTGAGGCAAAACAATGAGATTGAATTATTTCGATTACAAGATAAGCAGAACTAAAACATCTGTATTAACAGGCAGGAAGTAAATTGCAAAAAAGAAAAGAAAAAGAAAAAAAGAAAAAAAGAAAGAAAGAAAGGCATAACTGTTTGTTGCATAAAACAAACAGTTAAGGCAGAATTAGAATATTTGTTTTTAAGTGGCTGTGATCTATTTTGATGGCTACTAGATTAGAAAGAGAAATATATATCTACATATACAGTATGTCTATATCTCTATATCTTTCTCTCTCTCTCTCTCTATATATATATCTGTCTATGTAAGTTTTCACAGGTATATATGTGTGTACAGGTAATATCTCGGGTTTATTCCCGTGTAATTGTAAACATATCTTTAGAAGGATAGTAGTGACGTTTCGATGAAATCACATTCATCATCTTCTGGCTGATGTTCTCGGTTTGGTCCTTATGGGCAAACTTAAAAAGTTAAGATCACACAGTTTGCCCATAAGGACCAAACCGAGAACATCAGACAGAAGATGATGAATGTGATTTCATCGAAACGTCGCTACTATGCTTCTAAAGATATGTTTACAATTATACGGAAAGAAACGCGAGATATTACCTGTACACACATATATATCTTTATATCTCTTTATCTCTTTATCTCTTTATCTCTTTATCTCTTTATCTATCTATCTATCTATCTATCTATCTATCTATCTATCTATCTATCTATCTATCTATCTATCTATCTATCATCTATCTATCTATCTATCTATGGGTTTATTCTCTTTTCCCATTAACTGAAGTTTGGCTCTGTTCTTCTCCGGCAAAATTGACGAGGGATGCTTGAACGGTTTTGATTCCTCTGTTCTCTTTTAAGATAAGCAGCTTACAGCTCATCTGGGATTTCCTTCTATAAATACATTTTTTAGGAACATTCTTCACGAGAGCGTATGTGGTGGTGGACAGGGGAAAGAGGGAAACTGAGGTCTATCCTGAGTCACAGATGAGTAACTGTTGGGCTAGTTACTCTCTCTTAACTCAACTTACATTGCTGTTGCTGTGGGTGGCAGAGGATGGAAAACATTATTCAAGGCGAGGGGAGATATAATTCCCCAAACATTGCTGAAAATGTGTTTATACCCAGAAAATGAAAACCAGGGAGTCCTTCCCTTATTGACTTCACAATGGTTCATTCATTCACAACTGTTCAAAGTTACAACGGCGCTGGAAAAAAAATGAATTTATGACCATTTTTCACACTGTTGTAGCTTCCCCATGGTCCAATTTCTCACTTACCAACATAAATGTTGGACTCAATTGTGGTCGTAAATTGAAGACTACCTTCTTCTCTGAGTTGTGCTCTCCAATTACATTACGTTCTAGGTAGCTCAAGTATAACAAAGAGTTTACCACAGATTAATTGCACAAATCTGAATAGCAGGCTGGATTATAAATATGAATAAAGGAGAATATTTGTAGCTCGGGGTTGAAATGAGAGGTCCCTTGGTGTTCTCTGAGCTTGCTTGTTTCCTTGCCATACATCATCAATGCTAGAATTATAAATATCTTGACTGTCTCATTATGGAACACCATATCCAGCAAGCTGAATATGGCAATAAGCTGGCTTTGTATAAAAAAGAACACCGCTTGTGGGGGGGGGGGGGCAAAAGTCCTACTAAGCAGGTATATATAGTATGAAGGCTATTGCTTAACGCATTGTAAGCCGCCCTGAGTTTCCGGAGAAGGGCGGCATATAAATTGAACTAATACATACATACATACATTATATCTAACTTCACTGGGTACTAAAATAATTGAAAGTCTACTAAACACAAAAGTTTTCACAAGTTTCTGGAAGGCCTGGAACAGAGATAAAGGAGTTTATTTTCAGGCCAACAGCTAAAATGGTCCCAATCCACTGTCGTTCACCAAGTACAATTCTCTCGTAATCCATTTATTCGAGACAAAAATCTGGAACAGGAAACTTCTTGAAGCAAAGTACTCGGCGTTCTCTCCCCTGGGAATTTAAAAATGCTGCTTACTACTACTACAAATCACAATTACTCTCCTTCCCGTTGCTAAAAAATAAATTAGCCGATCCGAACTTCAGGAAGAAGATGAAGAGAAAAAAAAGAGCCACATCGTTCTTGTGCTTTAAATTTTAACCATTAATTCAAAAACGGGTGCAATTAAAAATAAATGAACAATCCTTTTCCAACCTACGGAAGACGATCTAAATTATTCAGGATTCGTGAAAAGCCTTCTTTCTGAGTCTCAGTCCCGAGGCAAAGGAATGGAAAAGATTTTGCCACCATAAATTGAGGACACAGGGTTCAGAGGGATGCACTTCCAAAATTCAGCTTTTAAGCTATACAAAGTCTGTACGCTTCAATGTAATTATTTTGCTAATAAATAAAACAAAGTCTGAAAGTTAAGGAGATACAGGTAGTCCTCGACTTACGACCGCAACTAAGCCCAAAATTTCTATTGCTAAGTGAGACGTCTCTTAAGTGAATTTTGTCCCATTTTACGATGGTTCTTAAGTGAATGATTGCAGTTGTTAAATTAGTGACATGGTTGTTAAGTGAACCTGACTTCCCTATTGTCTTTGCTTGTGTTGTAGTCCACCAGCAGCCCACGGAGTTAGCAGCGGAGTCGGACAGTGAGGAAGCTAGGGGAGGAACCATGGACCAGTCCTGGAGTCTGGGGAGGACCCGGATGAGGGCTCTGCACCGGAGGCAGAGATGGGGCCAGGGCCATCTGGGAGTGATGTGCAGACTCTGGAACCTCCAGAGTTGGACAGGAGAGAGGCAGAGGAACAGGAGGAGCCTGTTCCTAATGCATGCATGCACAAAGCTGCCAGAAGGCAAGAACAACTAAAGCAAAAAGGACAACTTGGAAGTAAGGCCAGGAGACGATTGGCACCTCTCATAAGGCTTAAAAGAGCAGCAAAGGCTCTTGGGCTCTTTGTAGGAAAGCAATGTTGCTAAATCTGTTTTCCAGTCGGCATCTCTTATTTCTGAACTTCGTGGGGCTTTGCCCAGAAAGGCCTTCGGCAGGGTGCCAAAGAAGATAAAAGTTTGCGAAAAGCCCCAAGGACTTTTTCTGAAGAACTTGTTTTGGAATTAATTTGGACTAAGCTGGGAATGAATGTTCTAATAAAATAGGTTCCTTTAAGCCTAAATTGTGTCTTGTAATGGCTACATGAACGTAGGTCGCAACAGCTTGTCCGAAGGTTGCCAAAGGGGATTACATGACCTGGAATACTGCAGCCAGTGGGGAGATTCTGCCAGTTGAACAGGCAGTTTGGTGAGTGTGCGCGCACTGAAAATGGGGCATTTAGAAGCTCAGCTGCTTACCTTCCAAGTCAGCAACGATAAGTAGAACAGCGACCGTGTGTGTGTGTGTGTGTGTGTGTGTGGAATCAGCTGTGCTGCACGATTGAGATGAGCTAGAAAGCAGGAAATGAAGGACAGGATAGGGCGGGTGCAGGTGGGTGGGGCCAGCTGATAGAGCACAGAGCTACCAGTTCATCCGAACTGGTCCGAACCGGCTGAATACCATCTCAGACTGTAACCATCAGAAATATGAGTCAGTTGACAAGTTCCTGAATTTTGATCACGTGACGTGCAATGGTTGCAATGTGAAAACTGGTCATAAGACACTTTTTTTCAGTGCTGTGTAACTTTGAAAGATCACCAAAAAACCCCCAAAGATGTTGATACTCTGGAAAGAATGTAGAGAAGAGCAATGAAGATGATGAGGGGACTGGAAGCTAAAACATATGAAGAACGGGTGCAGGAACTGGGTATGTCCAGTTTAATGAGAAGAAGGACCATGGGAGACATGATAGCAGTCTTCCGATATCTCAGGGGCTGCCCCAAAGAAGAGGGAGTCAAGCTATTCTCCAAAGCACCTGAAGGCAGGAGAAGAAGCAATGGGTGGAAACTAACCAAGGAGAGAAGAAACCTAGAACTAAGGAGAAACTTCCTGAACAGTGAGGACAATTAATCTGTGGAACAACTTTCCTTCAGAAATTGTGAATGGTCCACATTTTTAAGAAGAGATTGGACAACAACCATTTGTCTGAAATGGTATAGGGTGGGAGATAGATTGATAGATAGATGATAGATAGATAGATAGATAGATAGATAGATAGATAGATAGATAGATAGATAGATAGATAGATAGATAGATAGATATACGATAGATAGATGATAGATAGATAGATAGATAGATAGATAGATAGATAGATAGATAGATAGACAGACAGACAGACAGACCGACAGACACACAGACAGATGTAGGTCTGTGGGCGGGCGGGCAGGCAGGTAGGTAGATAGGCAGGAAGGGAGGGAGGGAATCAGGTAGGGAGGCATGTAGGTGGGTAGGTAGCAGAGGTGGGTTTCAGCAGGTTCTGACCAGTTCTGGAGAACCGGTAGCGGAAATTTTGAGTAATTCGGAGAACCGGTAGTAAAAATTCTGACCGGCCCCACCCCCATCTATTCTCTGCCTCCCAAGTCCCAGCTAATCGAGGGGAAATGGGGATTTTGTAGTAAGCTTCCCCTGGATTGGGAAGGGAATGGAGATTTTATAGTTTCCTTCTCCTGTCACGCCCACCGAGCCACGCCCACAGAACTGGTAGTAAAAAAATTTGAAACCCACCCCTGGTAGGTAGGTAGGCAGGCAGGCAGGCATGTAGATAGAAAGACAGACAGACAGACGACAGAAAGACAGACAGACAGACATTATTTATATTATGTGTACCACACATCTTGTCCGGAGGTGACTCTGGATGGCTTACAAGCATTAAAACCAGAAACATCACAAAGGTAAGACAGTAATATAATAATAACAACAACAACAACAATAATAATAATTTTTTAAAAATCATAGTTATCTAGGCCATTATCCAATTGTTTCTCTGCCTCATCTGCAATGGTCTTAGAAGCTTTCCAGGCTGAAACTGAATATTCAATAATATTGCAGACTTTTGGACAGTCTGTGCAAGTTTGTTTTCAAGATGAATCCGATACGGGGATAATAGAAATTTTTGCTGGGAAAAATGCATACTCCACCCAACCAAAAAAGAAAAAAAGAAAAGAAAAAGAAAATAATCTTCCAGAAACATATGCTTATTTCTTAACTGGTATGTGAGATGGAGCGCAATCCTTTTCATACATTTAAGGAAAATAACTTCACTGCTCTGAGATTATTTCTCCAGGGGGCACTTTATTATACAGACATGTTGAACTGAAGACTATAAAACCAATCTCTGAAGCCAAGGTTGAGGAAAGGTATAAATGCGTGATGGCACGCATAGCCATATCACTGCGACTACTGGAAGTTGTCAAATGGCATGTTTTCGGCCTCCAGAGGACCTCCGGGGGGGGAGGGGGAGGGAGGCTGTTTTTGCCCTCCCCAGACTCCTAGAGAGGCTCTGGACCCAAGTGAGAAGGAAAAATGGGCGTACTGGGCCATCACGTGCTGGGAGGGTGGGGTTGTGCGTGCATGCATGGGAGCGGGGCACATAGAATTAAGGGTGTGGGCACACATGCGTGCAACCCTCCCGCCCCCTTCCTGGCACGCGATGGCAAAAAGGTTAGCCATCACTGGTATAGGCTGACTCAACTGCACAATAGCAATAGCGCTTAGACTTATATACTGTTTCACGGTGCTTTACACCCCTCTCTAAGCGGTTTACAGAGTCAGCATGTTGTCCACAATAATCTGGGTCTTCATTTTACCAACCTCGGGACAGGATCGAACTACTGGCAGTCAGCAGAATTAACCTGCAATGCTGCATTCTAACCACCGAGACACCATATCATTTGGAGCAATAGCATTTAGACTTACTGTATATACCGCTTCACAGTGCTTTACCGTCCTCTCTAAGCGGTTTAAAGAGTCAGCATTATGACCCCCAACAATCTGGGACCCTCATTTTACTGACCTCAGAACGATGGAAGTCAACTTTGAGCCGTTCAGGATCGAACTGCTGGCAGTCTCCAGAACTAGCCTGCAATACTGTATTCTCACCTCTGCGCCGCCACAGCTTAAATAACAATAGCAATAACACTTATATGCCGCTTCACAGTGCTTTACAGCCCTCTCTAAGCTGTTTACAGAGTCAGCACATTGCCCCAACAATCTGGGTCCTTATTTTACTAACTTCAAACGGATGGAAGGCTGAGTCAACATTGAGCCAGTCAGGATCGAACTGCTGGCAGTTAGCAGAGTTAGCTTGCAATACTGCATTCTAACCACAGCATCATTGGGGCTCCTCTGACACTTCATCCATCACCATGTAGACACACATCTAACCATCATTGAGATCTGATTGTCCAGGTTTAGGGAAGAATCTTGGAAAACACCCAAGCTATGAATCTGAATTAATTCAAGGAATGTAACTTTTGATGGAAACCAGTCAAGAAGAGAAGCAACCTGGAATTAACGAGAAACTTCCTAACAGTGAGAACAATTAGCCAGTGGAACAGCTTGTCACCAGAAGTGGGTGTTCCATCGCTGGAAGTCTTTAAGAAAAGATTGGACAGCCACTTATCTGCAATGGTCTAGGGTCTCCTTGAGCAGGGGGCTGGACCTCTTAGAGAAGACCTCTAAGGTCCCTTCCGGTTCTCTATTCTGATTGATTGATTGATGGATTGACATAAACTACTGGGCCTCATATTTCTTGATCTGCCCTTCAATGACAACTAACGTTTTCGGAATGAAGTTTTAATTTCTTTTTTTTTTTAAGCCTCCTTCGCACATGCATGGATGAATTTGGAATTACCTTCTTTGCACTTCATTGGAGACAAAAGTAGTCATTCCAAAAGGGGACAAGACTACAAGAAATTTTGCAGGTAAAGAAATTGCTTTTATTATTATTGTAAGCCACTTTAAGGACAGGATTACAGAAGGGCATAAACATGCCATAAATGAATGAATGAATGAATGAATGAATGAATGAATGAATGAAAACAAAAAACAAACGAACAAGATCCTGTTTAAATCTGTTCTTTCCCCCTTCGATTACAGAATTGCTTGGTATTAACTTTGGTGGGAATTATTTATTTTGTTGTTGGAAATAACTCGGAGGACGTAGACAGAATCCAGACATATGAAAATAATTTGTGATATATTACCCTGCCCTTCCTGGTGAGTGAAGAAACCGGAGGAAGTTTGGCTGAGCAGCTGAAAAAAAATTGCATTTTTCTTTTTCTTTTTTTTTCAAGTTTCTGATAGAGAGGAGCTGGAGACACTTAATTAAAAAAAAGAGAAAGAAAAGAAAAAAATGGTAAAATCTTCATTCAAGGATTCTCTCGACATTATATTGTAATCGGATAAAATCCAATCTGTGTTTTAAAAAAATCACTCAGGGGCGAGGTGCTTGACTGGTTGATGAAAAATCAGTGGGAGAAACTTCAGGAAGTTTCTCCTTTTTAAAGCAATTTGACGCTGACATGATATTAGATTAACAGAGTTGGAAGGGACCTTGGAGGTCATCTAATCCAACCCCCTGCGGCCTAGTCCAATGTATTAAGCTACGTTTATGAAACAGTTCACTGTGTGACTGTTTGAAGTGCCCATGGTACTGAAAAAAAGTGACTTTTTCACACTTAAAACAACCGTTGCAGCTTTTTTTTTACACACACACATACATATATAATGCTTAAGTAACTCTTAAAGTAGGCAAAAGCTATTGAAAACCCATTTAAGAGTAGAGAGAGAGAGAGAGAGAGAGAGAGAGAGAGAGAGAGAGAGAGAGAGAGAGAGAGAGAGAGAGAGAGAGAAAAAGAAGGATGGATGGATGGATGGATGGATGGATGGATGGATGGATGGATGGATGGATGGATGGATGGACAGTTTCCTTCCCCTGGAGTGGGGTGGGAATGGAGATTTAACAGTAACCTTCCCCTGCCATGCCCACCAAGCCATGCCACGCCCACAAAACCGGTAGTAAAAAATGTTGAAACCCACCATTGTGGCTAAGGCTGCGCTAACAAAACTCAGTTACCAGTTGGACAGAGTCGTTGGATTGACTCGTTTCTAAACAACGGAGCTGCAGTGATTCTCCAGAACATCTTGGCTGCCGTAACAATTCTATCTAGCTCTATCTGTGTTTACTTGTGGCTTAATTACTGGCTTACTTTAGCAAAGTTTTAGGCACGCCCGACTTTGGGAGGAAAAAAAACAACAAACCCCAACACATTTTGAAGTTTCCAAAAAGTCAGCTGCGATTTAACTACTGCACTAACGTGAGTGACTTCTGGATGACCTGTGGTATCTTTTTTTTACGGCATTGTCAAATGGTTAGTCATTATTTTTAAAGATCTCTTTCACCAAGGAACCAGTGAAATAGCAATGGGTGGAACAGAATGGGGAAGCCACGGATGGAAACTAAGCAAGGAGAGAAGCAACCTAGAATTAAGGAGAGATTTTCCTGAGGACAATTAATCAGTGGAATGACTTTTTTAAAAAAAATTGATTTATATGCCGCCCTTCTCCGGAGACTCAGGGCGGCTTACAATGCGTTAAGCAATAGCCTTCATACTTTTTGTATATTTATACAAAGTCAGCTTATTGCCCTCACAAACTGGGTCCTCATTTTACCTACCTTAGAAAGGCTGGAAGGCTGAGTCAACCCTGAGCCTGGTGAGATTCGAACTTACAGTAATTGCAGACAGCTGGTCTTTTAATTACAATGCTTAGTCGGCTGAGCCACCAGGCCCAACTTGCCTCCAACTACCCAACTTGTGGGTAATCCAACACAGGAGGTTGTTAAGAAGAGACTGGACAAGCATTTGTCTGAAATGTAGAGGGCAGTGATGGCTAAACTTTTCCGGATTGAGTGCCCAAAGTGTGAATGGATGCACGCATGTGTGAACCCCAAAATGTAATGTGTGTGCGCCCCCTGGTGCATGCATGCATCAGCTCCCACATGCACCCTGCTCATGCACCTCTGGTATTGCCCCTTCCCCCTGCGCATGCGCACCCAGTCCCCTGCAGGTACCCTTTCCCTCACGCATATGTTGCAGAGCCCCAAAAACCAGTTGGCTGGCGGGAGATGTGCACTCATGCATGGTAGAGCTGAGCTGGGGCAACGGCTAACATGCCCACAGAGAGAGCTGTGCGTGCCTCCTCTGGCACATATGCCATAGGTCAGTGATGGCTAACCTTTTTGCTGTTGGGATGCCAAAAGTGGGGGCAGCATGGTGGGTCGCGTGTGTGTGTGCCCACATCCATAATTCAATGCGCTCTACCCTCCCGCGCATGACCCCCCACACACTTCCCCCTGCTTTTGGCACAGTGGGCCCAGTAGACCCGTTTTTCTCCCTCCCCAGGCTCCAGAGGTTTTCTAGGAGCCTGGGGAGGGCAAAACAGCCTTCCCCAACCCCTCCGGAGGCCGGAAACAGGCAGTTTCCCAACTTCCGGTTGGACCGGAAGGCCTGAAAATCAGTTGGATGGTGCCCACAGGCGCACTGGAGCTGAGTTAGGGCAACACTCACGTGCCCACCAAAATGGCTTCATGTGCCACCTGTGGCACCCGTGCCATAGGTTCGCCATCCCGGCCATAGGTTCTCCACCACGGGTATAGGGCAGAGGTGAAATGCTCCCAGATCGGACCAGATCGCCCAATTCGGTAGCAATCTTGGCCAGTGGTTCGGCGATCTGGTAGTGATGGTGGAGTGAAGCTCCGCCCACCCACCCAGGTGTCATTTACTTCCTGGTTTTAACCAGGAAGTAATGTCTTTTTTTACCTTCTGCGCATGCACAGGTGCGCGCTTCCAAAACGGTAAGGAAGGTAAGTAGATTTCACCCCTGGTATAGGGTCTCCTGTTTGAGCAGGGGGTTGGACTAGATGACCTCAAAGGACCCTTCCCACTCTGTTATTCTGTAATTCTGGATAAATTTATCTTCAATCCACTTGGCTCTTTGGAAAAAAAAGACCCCTTTCATGTCTGATGTTGAAATGATTTGCGGCTGTTGTTTGTAGAAGCTTTTTATTCTTGACTCATATTCTTCTGGTTCCTTGTTGTTCTTCCTGAACCAAATGGGTGGTCTCAATTCCGGGCTGTGTTTTGTGTGTGTGTGTGTGTTTTGTTTTGATCTTTTGTTTTTGATGTCGTGAACGTATTTGAACTTCTGAGCTGCCTTCGACGTTTTGGAAATAAGAATAATGGTGTAGCGGAATATATTAAAAAATTTCAGTTTAGTGGTATGCCGATCTCAAAAGTCCACTCTTTCTAGTCTCTGGAATGTTTTCCTTCTTCACCTCTAAACATAAATTCCTTATTTATCGTTATTTCCCCCCCTTTTTTTCTAAGCTGTACAAGGGGACGCAGTGGCTCAGCGGCTAAGATGCTGAGCTTGTCAATCGAAAGGTCGGCAGTTCAGCGGTTCGAATCCCTAGTGTCGCGTGACGGGGTGAGCTCCCATTCCTTGTCCCAGCTTCTGCCAACCTAGCAGTTCGAAAGCATGTAAAAAATGCAAGTAGAAAAATAGGGACCACCTTTGGTGGGAAGGGAACAGCGTTCCGTGTGCCTTTGGCATTGAGTCATGCCGGCCGCATGACCACGGAGATGTCTTCGGATAGCGCTGGCTCTTCTTCGGCTTTGAAATGGAGATGAGCACCGCCCCCTAGAGTCGGGAATGACTAGCACATATGTGCGAGGGGAATCTTTACCTTTACCTAAGCTGTACAGATACTAAACATCACTACTATGGGATAGCAATCATAGTAATGTTCTCAGCCAAAATGGTAATTTTGATACAACACTATTAGCTAGAGTGAGTTCATGTAGAAGAAAAACAGAGAAAACTGTAATATTTCTAATGAAATAGGCTAGATTGGGCCAAAAAGGTCTATTACAGGGGTGGGGTCTAAATATTTTACTATCGGTTCTGTGGGAGTGGCTTATTTTGTGGGCATGGCTTGGTGGGAAGTAATGTGAATGGGTGGGTGTGGCCAACTTTTTTTAAAAAAAAAATTTAAAGCACTTTTTCTACAACCTTAAGAGGTTGCAAAAAAAAAAAAACCCCTTTTAGAAGCCTCTGATGATCAGGGAACTCAGCTAGGATTGCCAGAGGCTTTTTAAAGGCATTTTTTTTCCCTACAACCTCTTCCGCCGAAGAGGTTGCAGAAAAAAATGCTTTTAGAAGCCTCTGACGATCAGGCAACTCAACTGGGATCGTCAGAGGCTTTTAAAGGCATTTTTTTTCCCTACAACCTCTTCTGCCGAAGAGGTTGCAGAAAAAAATGCTTTTAGAAGCCTCTGACGATCCCAGCTGAGCCCCACAATCATCAGATGCTTTTTTTTTTACTTTTAAAAGCATTTTTTTCGGCTGAAGAGGTTGTAGAAAAAATGCTTTTAAAAGTTAAAAAAAAAAAGCTTCTGATAAGGTGAGCAAGATAAGGGAGTGGCGAACAGGCCGGGGGGCGTGGCCAGCCAATGTTATTACCGGTTCTCTGAACTACTAGAAATTTTTACTATCGGTTCTCATGAACCAGTGCGAACTGGGAGCAACCCATCACTGGTCTATTACCTGAACATCTAAAAGTCAAGATGATGAGCAGTTTTTATGCTGCATTGCCATGTTCAGCTTGACTTGCAGGCTGTAAAATTCACCCCCCCCCCATCCCACACTTCAGATTTAAACTTTAAAAAGCAGAATGCACTGTGTAGTAGGGTAAACAGTACTTCTCTATAATACAGAGAGGCAGCAAAATTGCTTTCACTTTGGCAGAGCCCGTTAAACACTAGCTAAATTTGAAACATGTTTTCCTGGGAGGAAATCTGATTTTTTTTTTCCCCATTGGCCTGAAAGATTGGAGAACGTTTTCTCTGCTCTTCCGCTTGACTCAGCCTTGGAATAACGTTATTGTCACTTTGAACGTACACGAATCGGCATGCATTAAAACAAAATTTCGACGCATGCAACTCTCAGAAGGGTCACCCCCTCCGATATACACAACATAGGCATGAGAATATAAATAAATAAATAAAAAATTACGGACAGACTCACATATATATTTTTTTTAAATTTGATTTATATGCCGCCCTTCTCCGGAGACTCAGGGCGGCTTACAATGCATTAAGCAATAGCCTTCATACTTTTGTATATTTATACAAAGTCAGCTTATTGCCCCCACAAACTGGGTCCTCAATTTACCCACCTTAGAAAGGATGGAAGGCTGAGTCGACCTTGAGCCTGGCTAGGATTGAACTCAGAGAAATTACAGGCAGCTGGTGTTAATTGCTGCCTTTAGTAGGAGGCATTAGCCCCCTACGCTACACAGGCTATATGCACATATATTATATGGCATAGAGAAACTGTGATCTAGTTCAGATGTATGCATGTACAGTAGCGGCCAAAATTGTGGAAACCTCTTGGGGAAAGTGTATTTTTGAGGTTTGATGACTAATAACACCACTTCTTTTTCTCTTTCTCTTTCTCATTTTCTTTCTCATTTTTTCTTTCTCATTTTTTCTTTCTTTCTTTCTTTCTTTTCCTTCCTTCCTTCCTTCCTTCCTTCCTTCCTTCCTTCCTTCCTTCCTTCCTTCCTTCCTTCCTTCCTTCCTTCCTCTCTTTCTTTCTTTCTTTCTTTCTTTCTTTCTTTCTTTCTTTCTTTCTTTCTTTCTTTCTTTCTTTCTTTCTTTTCTTTCTAGATAATCCTATTCCACTGCTGGAATGGCCTGGGAATAACTCGGATCTTAACCCAATTGAAAAATCTATGGAGCCAACTAAAGGAACCTGTTAGTCAGAAGTGACCCAGCAATAAAACCCAGTTAATAGAAGCAAACATTCAATCTTGGTTGCACATGAGAACAGCTGCAGAACTAAAAGACTTGGTTCACTCCACGGGAAGACCTTGTAAGGCCATCATTCATGCTAAAGGTTACCCAACGAAGTATTAATTGACATGGGGATAATTTTTGTATGTCTCGTTTTTTCTACGTTTTTCACTTCTCTTCTTTATACTGTAACTGCTATTCTAATAGCAAATCCTTCATTAAAGTTGTTGCATGACATTCTTGATTAAATCATCTTTCCATTGATATATAAGTTTATGCTACTACTCGAAAAAAATAAATAGATGGTGCTATTAGCTAATTTTAGAAAACACACTTTTCCCAAAAGGTTTCCACAATTTTGGCCACTACTGTACAAGGTGAGAAAAACAAATCTTGCATGTTTGCCAGACGGATTTCATGGGGAACAAAGACATTACAGAATCTGGTAGTCCTGCAAGAAATAATAGAATAGAATAGAATAGAATAGAATAGAATAGAATAGAATAGAATAGAATAGAATAGAATAGAATAGAATAGAATAGAATAGAATAGAATAGAATAGAATAGAATAGAATAGAATAGAATAGAATAGAATAGAATAGAATAGAATAGAATAAAAGCAGAGCAGAGCAGAGCAGAGCAGAGCAGAGCAGAGCGGGATGGGATGGGATGGGATGGGATGGGATGGAGTAGAGTAGAGTAGAGTAGAGTAGAGTAGAGTAGAGTAGAGTAGAGTAGAGTAGAGTAGAGTAGAATAGAATAAGAGCAGAGCGGGATGGGATGGGATGGGATGGGATGGGATGGGATGGATGGGATGGGATGGGATGGGATGGAGTAGAGTAGAGTAGAGTAGAGTAGAGTAGAATAGAATAGAATAGAATAGAATAGAATAGAATAGAATAGAATAGAATAGAATAGAATAGAATAGAATAGAATAGAATAATTTATTGGCCAAGTGTGATTGGGCACACAAGGAATTTGTCTTGGTGCATATACTCCCAGGGTGCATAAAAGAAAAGATGCGTTCATCAAGAATCATAAGGTACAACACTTAAATGATAGTCATAGGGTACAAATAAGCAATCAGGAAACAATATCGATATAAATCGTAAGGATACAAGCAACAAAATTACACTCATACAGTCATAAGTGGGAGGAAATGGGTAGTGGGAACAATGAGAAGATTAATAGTAGTGCAGACTTAGTGACTAGCTTGACAGTGTTGAGGGAATTATTTGTTTAACAGAGTGATGGCGTTTGGGGGGAAAAACTGTTCTTGTGTCTAGTTGTTCTGCTGTGCAGTGCTCTATAGCGTCGTTTTGAGGGTAAATACTTCGTAACCTCCTCCCTCACAGTTATGAAGAACAAAATACCATATTTCTCACAGGTATGTTATTCTTCAATCTTACACCAGAACTCTATTTTTATTTTGGGGCATTCCATGCAAAACTGGAAACGTGTCTACTCAGTGAGATTCACTTGTAGCTAACCTCAGTAGGTCTACATTGCAGCTCAAGCTTAGGACTCAGTGGAAATTTAAATCATGGTTTGGTATCTGGGATTGCAGGCCCATCGCTTTCTCCTATTTCTTCTCGAAGATATTGACCTCCTTTGGATTTGAGTCTAGTTTAATGAAAAGAAGGACTAGGGGAGACATGATAGCAATGTGTCCAGTATCTCAGGGGCTGCTACAAAGAAGAGGGAGTCAAGCTATTCTCCAAAGCAACTGAGGGCAGGTTAAGAAGCAATGGGTGGAAACCAATCAAGGAGAGAAGCAATTTAGAATGAAGGAGAAATTTCCTGACAGTTAGAACAATTAATCAGTGGAACAACTGGCCTCCAGAAGTTGTGAATGCTCCAACAATGGAAGTTTTAAAGAAGATGTTGGGTAACCATTTGTCTGAAATGGTGTAGGATTTCCTGCCTAAGCAGAGGGTTGGACTAGAACAGGGGTCTCCAAACTTGGTAACATTAAGACTTGTGGACTTCAACTCCCAGAATTCCTCAGCCAGCCAACTCTGGGAATTGAAGTCCACAGGTCTTAACGTTGCCAAGGTTGGAGACCTCTGGACTAGAAGACCTCCAAGTTTCCTTCCAACTCTGTTATTCTATTCTATTCTAACTATCAAGAGCCAAAACCTTGAGTAATTGGCCAAAACAAGTAGGACGTTCCTGCAGCTTGATTTACTCTCTTTTTCTTTTTGCTGATTTAGTGCACACACACAAAAAAAAGTGAAAGAAAAGAATACACAAAAGGAAATGGACAAAAATAAATATCAAAAATTATATTAAATTGAAGGTAAGAAATCATTCAGACTTATTCGGGAACAGAACATTAAACCTTGACTATATGAAATAGTACTCATTCATTTTCCGTTATGCCAGGAACAAGACAACGTGTAAATGAAACGTAAGCATAATTCTGTGATCCAAGAACGTAAAACTGAGGTCAAACTATTTTTTTCCCCCCATGCTGGAAAGCATCTTTGCTTCCTACCCCTTCATGGTTGACCGATCTGTAATTCTTCCCTCCATCACAATGAACTCTAAGTGCATTCATCACTCTTAAGTTTACACACCTCGCATCTTTAAAATGTATTGATGTTTGTAAGATGACATTGTCCAATTTACAAATATCAATTCAAATGGACAATATTGATCTATATCTTAGGAGGGAGCTTCCCTCTACCCATTTGTTACTTCCCTCAAAAAAAAAAAAAAAAAAAGAGTTTGACAGACAGACCATGTTTAAATATCTCTGGAACATTCCGTCAACATGCAAAACATTCTTTCGTTGGTATCATAAGAAACAAATTTAACACTGAGGCTATTCGTATTAGTTTTGTATGTCTATCAGATTTCATTGTTCGATAATAGTGTCAGAGCGGCAATCAGCCCCGTTACCTTGCATGGGGTAATTGCCCTCATTTTGAGTTGGATCGTGATGTTCTCTTTGTGTATACTTTGATCAATAAAACCGGAATACATCTTCTAATTAAACTCATGTTTATTATAAGAAAATAAAGAGACCAGCAACATTCCCAAGGTGATAGAAGGTATAAATGCCAATTTAAGACTTTGGACGAGAAGTGAAATGTTTTCAAGGAAAAAAACGAACAAACAAGAAAGCCGAAATGCCTGTTGAAAAGTACATTTGGGAAGATCCTCAGGAGTTTCAGACTGCACCCTTTCAAAAGGAGTAAAGGTCCTACCTGAGCATTAAAAAGTAGTAAGAACAATTGCTGGAATTGGGTGTGTCTAGTCTGATGAAAAGAAGGAGTAAGAGTGTTTTAATATCTCAGGGGCTGCCCCAAAAAGAGGGAGTCAAGCTATTCTCCAGAGCACCTGAGGGCAGGACAAGAAGCAATGGGTGGAAACTCATCAAGGAGAGAAGCAACCTAGAACTAAGGAGAAATCTCCAGACAGTAAGAACAATTAGCCAGTGGAACTACATGCCTCCAGAAGTTGTGAATGCTCCAACACTGGAAGTTTTTAAGAAGATGTTGGATAACCATTTGTCTGAAGTGGTGTAGGGTTTCCTGCCTAGGCAGGGGGTTGGACTAGAAGACCTCCAAGGTCCCTTCCAGCTCTCTTATTCTGGTTGTGCTTAAGTTGAAGATAGCTGATGATAGCTTCATTACTTATCTAGGGATTCCAGCCAGTTACATAACCTTTGATCAGAGGGATAAGAAAGGGGGGGAAAGAAAAATTCAGGGGTGAAATGCTCCCGGTTCGGACCGGATCGCCCGATCCGGTAGTGATGGAGGCAGGTGGTTCGGAGAACTGGTAGCAAACATTCCTGCCCCCCCCCCGCCCCCATCCCCAGCTGAGCTGTGCAATCAGCAGAAGCTTATTTTATTTTATTTTTAAAAGCATTTTTTTCTACAACCTCTTCCGCAGAAGAAACAAGAGGTTGTAGAAAAAAATGCTTTTAAAAGCCTCTGACAATCCCAGCCGAGTTGCCTCTTCGGCCGAAGAGGTTGTAGAAAAAAATGGTTTTAAAAGGAAAAAAAAAAAGTTGGCCACGCCCACCCAGTCACATTACCCCACTACCACCACCAAGACACGCCCACAGAACTGGTAGTAACGAATTTTACATTTCACCACTGGAAAAATTCATCACTCTGCCATATCATAAACATCAACATGTGGTTTTTTGTTTTTTTTTAATGTTCGTAGATAAACCTTTATCAGAGAATGAAAGCCTCCAACGGAAAGCCTCCGGAGCCTGGGGAGGGGGGAAAAGTGCTCCCTCCCCCCGCCATGGTGCAGGCAGCTGACTAGGCCATGCCCACCATGGCCACGCCCACCCAGCAATAGGGCAGCGAACCCGTTGCTAAAGGATCTGAAGCCCACCCCTGGGGCCGCCACAGGCACCCCTGATTCGAGTGATGTTGAGTTGGCCACACCCACCCTGTGGGTGGCTACTCCCACAGGGTGGGAGTATATATATATGTAGGTCTTTGGCCATTCGGGTCTTCTCCCGCGTAAAATTGGAAGTATCTTGGCGACGTTTCGACGAAGTCTCATTCGTCATCTTCAGGCTGGTGTTCTCGGCTTCGTGCTTCCAGGAGCAATTCCTGGAGAAGACCCGAATAACCAAAGACCTACATACAAATGCGAAAACCTCAGAAAACATATATATATATATATATATATATATATATATATATATATATATATATATATATATATATATATATATATATATATATATATACACACACACACACACACACATACACACAAAGATACATACATATATATATATATATATATATATATATATATATATATAGAGAGAGAGAGAGAGAGAGAGAGAGAGAGAGAGAGAGGGAGAGAGAGAGATGGAGATGCGTTAAAGAATATATTCATTAACTACGCTCCCTAAACCACGGCTCTGTAATTGAATCTAAAGCCCTGAACAATCGAATACATGTACACATAATGCATATATCTTGTTACGTTTACATCCCAAGGGACTTCTCAAAAGGTTAATAATTGATCTCAAATACATTATCCTAACGTCTTACGCAATTTAGCTAGCAGAATAATAATAATAATACCATTTAATAGCTTACATTCCCTAGGGACTGTTGTGGTTGGCCTCCAGTAAATGAAGGATATTATTACACATAATATTTATTTGTTCGTTCGTTCGTTCGTTTGCTTGCTTGCGTGCTACTCATCCCACTGTTAGAGTGACTCCAGGCGGCTATGAAACGTTTAAAAATAAAGCAATAAAACCAATTCTGGATGAGGTACGATTTGCATTTGGGTTTCTGGCACCGATTTTCAAGAAGGGCACAAATGCGTATTTTGTAAATAAAATAAATAAGTATGTTCCTATCAAATGAATTGACCGCTGTAATTTTAATTGTTTTGTAATTGCTTTTAATATTTATTATTTCAATTCCGGTGTTATGTCTTCCAGAAAACAACAAAGAGGCTGTAATACTCAGCGGTCTAATAAGTTAATTCAATAATATAGTTTTTTTAAAAAAATAAAATAAAATAAAATAACTGTAAACACATGGAGGAAAAAAATTCAGCCCTTTATTTTTACATTAGAATGATCACAAAGTATTAATTTAGGCTTGCTTAAAAAAAACCCTACCCAGACAAGAATTCTAAATATAATTCCAGTTATGTATGACACACCTTGTTATTATCTCAACTTTTATTTTATGTACACCGAGAGCATATGAACAAAGACAAATTCCTTGTGTGTCCAATCACACTTGGCCAAGAAAAAATTTCTGTTCTGTTCTGTTCTGTTCTACCCTACTCTACCCTACCCTACCCTATCCTATCTTATTATAGACAACTATATTTTAGTCAGCAGACTAAAAGCATTGTGATTAACTCCAGCTGTCTGCAATTACTGTAAGTTCGAATCTCACCAGGCTCAACGTTAACTCAGCCTTCCATCCTTTCTAAGGTGGGTAAATTGAGGACCCAGTTTGTGGGGGCAATAAGCTGACTTTGTATAAAATATACGAAAGTATGAAGGCTATTGCTTAACGCTTTGTAAACCGCCCTGAGTCTCCGGAGAAGGGCGGCATATAAATCTAATTTAAAAAAAAAAACTTACACTACTCTTCATGGAACAATGGCATCACGGATCTGTAGAGGACAATGCAGCCTGGCAAACGTTCTTTATAACCACAAGATTAAAACAATGAGATCAGTAAAACTCCAGCGTCCATCTGCTTCAAGAAGGATGCTACTGTATTCCATCTCTGGCCAGTGGTGAAATGTAAAATTTGTTACTACTGGTTCTGTGGGCGTGGCGTGGTTCTGTGGGAGGTGATGTGACTGGCTGGGTGTGGCCAACTTTTTTTTTTAACTTTTAAAAGCATTTTTTCTACAACCTCTTCGGCCGAAGAGGTTGTAAAAAAAAATGCTTTTAAAAGGCTCTGACGATCCCAGCTGAGCCGCACGATCATCAGAGGCTTTTTTTTTAAAAAAAACTTTTAAAGGCATTTTTTCAGCCAAAGAGGTTGTAGAAAAAATGCTTTTAAAAGTAAAAAAAGAAAAAAAGCCTCTGATGATCACATGGCACGCCGGGGAGGTAGGGATTTTTGCTACCGGTTCTCCAAACCACCCACTGCCATCGCTACCGGATCGGGCGATCCGGTCCGAACCGGGAGCATTTCACCCGTCTCTGCCCATACATCATGACAGCAAAACATACAAATTACTGTATCTCAAAATTATCTGGCAAAATGTTCTACTGCAGGCTCAATGTAACAGAATAACAGAGTTGGAAGAAACCTTGGAGATGTTCTAACTCCAGTGATGGCCAATTTTTTCGGCACCGAGTGCTGAAAAGAGAGGACGTGCGCGTCTGGGCCGCAACCCGGAAGCGGAGCTGCTTGGGGTGCATGCGCGTGCACGAAAATGAACTTCCGGTTTCAGTTACTGAACTTCCGGTTTCAGCCAGCTACTCTTCCAGGTTTCTGGTGCGCACACGCATGTGACGATCAACTGGCTGGTGCGCATGCTTATGCAGGAAAGTGGTAGACCAGGTAGAAGATTTTCTACTTTCCCGCACTGCCGCGTGCAAAATGGCCAGCTGATTGTCGCGTGTGCATGAATGCCGGAAACCTGGAAGAGGAACGGGCTTCGCCACACATGCTAGGCAACATGGCTCCATGTGCCACTTTGGGCACGTGTGCCATAGGTTCGGCATCATGGTTCTAGTCCAACCCTCTGCTCCAGCAGGAGAAATGGCTGCCCAATCTCTTCTGAAAAGCTTTCAAGTGTTGGATAATGTACAACTTTTGAAGGCAAGTTGTTCCACTGATTAATAGTTCTAAGTATCAGGAAATTTCTCCTTAGCTCTGGGTGTCCTCCAAGAATGTATCACTGTTCCAGAGAGCATCAGAAATAGGAGAATACATCAATGCCATAACTGCACTTCAACCACTGTTAAAATGATCCTCAGAATGTCCAACAATAATTCAGATTCTTTTTTCCCCAAATACGTTGTATTTCAAGCCCCATCCTCCCTGTTCTGCCATTTAGCTGGGGATGATGGGAGGTACAAGATAACTGAAGGTCAGGATTTGGGGGAAAGACTTCAAGCAACCATGCTTCCTTGCAAAAACCTTGCAAAAAGACCTGGGAGTACTCATCTCTAATGAGCTAAGTGCTGGAGCCCACAACATTGCCAAAAAGGCTCTAAGAGTTGATAACCTAATCTTGTGTAGCTTCTTCTCTGGTAATATTGTATTGCTAACTCGAGCATACAAAACCTTTGCTAGACCAATTCTCGAATACAGTTCATCTGTCTCTGGAACCCGCACTGCATATCGGACATTAATACAATTGAGCGAGTCCAGAGGTATTTCATGAGAAGAGTCCTCCACTCCTCTGCTCACAACAGAATACCTCATGCCACCAGGCTTAAAATATTGATCTTAAACAACTTAGAACTTTGCCACCTTCGGTCTGACCTAAGCGTAGTACATAAAATTAGCCGCTACAACGTCTTACCTGTCAAATGACTACTTCAGCTTCAACCCACTGGTGGGATTCAAGTAATTTAACAACCGGATCTCTGCCCTAATGATTTCTTCCAACAACCAGTTTGCCAAACTGCTCAGAAAATCAACAACTGGTTCTCCCAAAGTGGTGAGAACTGGCTGAATCCCACCACTGCTTCAACCGCAATAATACATGAGAACGCAATAGATACAAACTCAAGGTAAACCACTCCAAACTCAATTGCAGAAAATACGACTTCAGCAACAGAGTGGTCAGTGCCTGAAATGCACTACCTGACTCTGTAGTTTCTTCCCCAAACCCCCAAAACTTTAACCTTAGACTGCCTACTGTTGACCTCACCCCATTCCTAAGAGGTCTGGAACGGGTGTGCATAAGTGCACCCAGCGTGCCTACTGTCCCTGTCCTACTGTCCCCATTTATTCGTAAACATTTACTTTTATTTTGCTTTACTTTAATTTTATTTCTATACCGCCCTTCTCCCGAAGGACTCAGGGTGGTGTACAGCAAGGATGAAAACACAAATATACAAACATCAATAAAATTACAGTTTAAAACTATTACACAGTTCGGCTCACTAGAATAAAACCCAAAATTAAAATAACAAATTTAAAAATCATTTAACTGTTTAGCCCCACCTGTTGGAACATCAGGGTCTTGAGGGCACGGCGGAAAGTACAAAGGTTGGGGATGTTACGTATATCCAGGGGCAATTCATTCCACAGGGCTGGAGCCTTCACAGAGAAGGCCCTCCCATTGGGGGTCGCCAGTCGACATAGTTTGATGGCACCCTGAGGAGTCTCTCTCTGTGAGACCGAATTGGTCGGTGGGAGGCTATTGGTGGCAGAAGACGGTCTCGCAGATACCCAGGTCCTAAGCCATGGAGCGCTTTAAAGGTGGTGAGCAACACCTTGAATCGCACCCAGAAGACCACTGGGAGCCAGTGCAGCTCGCGCAGGAGAGTGTCACATGGGTGCAACACGCTGCACCCATAATCACCCGCGTCGCCGCATTCTGGACCAGTTGGAGCCTCCGGGTGCTCTTCAAGGGGAGCCCCATGTAGAGAGCATTACAATAGTAATACATTACAATACATTTCATGTATTCATAATCCTGTTTATACTTTTATCTGTAATCTTATATACCCTTGACAAAATAAATAAATAAATAAGACTAACCCCCCCACGCCCTCAAGTCCAGTTTTCTTATCTGAAAAGCATAAAAGGCCTTGGATGGAGACTATAATGCCAAAGATGCGCTGTTTTCTTTAAACGAACATTCAGATGAATTCCCTACACTTCGTTGAAATGCGTACCGCTTGTTTTAAAAGCAGACAGACAAAGACGTTTTAAGAGGGGAAGCTGACAACCCTGCCCGAAGGGGATTAACTCTTATAATATCAATACCGTAAGAGACAAAAAGGGCATTTTATAAACCACTGCAAAAATCTTTCAAGGCCATTTCTCCCCACCACCCCCCGCCCCCCAATTTGTAAATCTGCTGGAGGAGACTCACAGAACATTCAAGCAATATCGTTTGCTTTTTTTCCTGTAATATTAAAAGCATTCAACAAGCTGTTACGAACCAAAGATGCCTCTTAATTGCAACCTGACTAATCATTTGTAAGAACTTTCAAGAAAAGAAGACATATATATTCAAGGCAGTGGTGGGGCACTGCAACGGGTTTAACAACCGGTTTCGGGGAGCGCGTGCTTTGCGGGTCTCACGTGCTTGCATGCAGCGTTCGAAATACAACAATTTTGAAGCTGAGCTGCTTCCTTTCTAAGGCAGCCCCACAGCGGTGAAATCCACTTATTTTCGCTATCGGTTTGGGAACAGGAGCATGTGGGAGCGCCTCTTCTGTGCATGCGCAGGCGCAATCGGTAAAAAAACAGGATGTAATGACGTCCCAGCGGGTGGGTGCAGCCTCCCGCTGCCGGCGCTACCAGTTCGGCAAGCCGGATAGAACCAGGGGGATTTCACCACTGCAGCCCCGGTAAGTAGAACAGCAGAGGCGCGGAAAGCAGCTCTCCCACGTGAATCACCTGAGCCAGAAATAAGGAAAAATAGGACAGGATAGGGTGGGGATGGGTGGGCGGGGCCAGTTGATCATTGAAACTACGAGTTCGCCCGAATTGGCCTGAACCGGAGCAGCCCCACCACTGATTCAAGGGCTGTTAACAATACAGGTAGTCCTGGATTTACAAAAATTCATTTAGTAACCATTCAAAAGTGACAACAGCACTGAAAAAAGTGACTTATGACCATTTTTCGCAGTTACGACCTTTGCAGCATCGCTTGGACACTGACTCATATTTATGACGGTTGCGGTGTCCCAAGGTGATGTGATTCCCCCTTTAGGGACATTCTGAGAAGCCAAGTCAAGGAGGAAGCCAGTTTCACTTAACAACCGGGTTACTAACTGAACGACTGCAGCGATTCACTTAACAACGGTGGCAAGAAAGGTCACAGAATGGGGCAAAACTCACTTGACAAGTGTCTCGCTTAACAACAGAAATGTTGGGCTCAATTGTGGCCATTAGGTCGAGGAGTTACGGATAAGAGATGGAAAAGTCCATCTCCCACCAGGCATTTCATCTTTCTAATTTATTTTGACATGCATAGTTCTATAAAAAACAGGAACAACAAGTCACATGGCCAACTCAACTCCACATCAAGGTCGTGATGTTTTAATTAACTGTCTACTGGATAGGGATTTACAGAAAGATCGCCGATAAATTTATGCAGAATTTATGATAATGCATTCATTAACCTTCCTCTAGCAAGTCTTACAAACCACAGTGAAGGAAGCTGCGGAGGCAATATTTATGGAGTATCCTTGTTTTGCTATCCAGACTGCCAAGAGGAGAGGGAGAAAAAAAAATCATTGGGAACATATTTTATGCATGCATAGGGAAGAATCCAGAATGTAGACTGGACTGGATTTTCACACAACAGAAAAGAGACAGTTCCTTCTCTATCTGAGAAGGAAATATCTATTTTCTGCTTTGTGGAAATTCAGTCCAGTCTAAGTTTTATAGTCTTACTTCTGAGTCTTACTTTGAGCCTCCTGCTCAAACAGGAAATCCTGTGCCATACCAGATAAGTGGCTGTCCAATCTCTTCTTAAAAGCCTCAAGTGATGGAGCACCCACAACTTCTGGTAGCAAGTTGTTCCACTGATTCATTGTTCTAACTGTCAAGAAATTTCTCCTTAGTTCTAAGTTGCTTCTCTCCTTGATGAGTTTCCATCCATTGCTTCTTGTCCTGCCCTCAGAAACTTTGGAGAATAGCTTGACTCCCTCTTCTTTGTGGCAACCCCTGAGATACTGGAAGACTGCTATCATGTCACCCCTGGTCCTTCTTTTCATTAAACTAGACATACCCAGTTCCTGCAACAGTTCTTCATATGTTTTGGCCTCCAGTCCCCTAATCATCTTTGTTGCTCTTCTCTGCACTCTTTCCAGAGTCTCAACATCTTTTTAGAATATGGTGACCAAAATGGGATGCAGGATTCTAAGTGTGGACTTCCTTATAAAGCAGTACTAATACTTATAATACTAATTATAAATTACTAATAAATATAAATGAATAAATAAATCACTAATACTGCTATTAGGTTGTAGTATTGGTGGGGTTGACTTAGACACCCTTCCGAGGTGGTTAAACGGGGACCCAAATTGTTGGGGGCAAGATGATGACTCTGTCAACCACTTAGAGAGGGCTGTCAAAGCACTGTGAAGCGGTATATAAATCTAAGTGCTATTGCTATTAATAATAAAGCAATCTAAGCGCAAAGAAGTCCTTAAAAAGTCAAAACTCCATCCATTCCATATTGTACATAATATATGGAAACATTAGAGGATAAAGGAAAAGGCAGGATAAAAATCTAAACAAATACATAAGAGGTATATGAATCTGGGGATATGGGACGCGGTGGCTCAGTGGCTAAGACACTGAGCTTGTTAATCAAAAGGTCGGCAGTTCAGTAGTTCGAATCCCTAGCGCCGCGTAACAGAGTGAGCTCCTGTTCCTTGTCCCAGCTTCAGCCAACTTAGCAGTTCGAAAGCACATAAAAAATGCAAGTATCAAAATAGGGACCACCTTTGGTGGGAAGCTAACAGTATTCCGTGTGCCTTTGGCCCTGAGTCATGCCGGCCACATGACCACGGAGTCGTGTTTGGACAGCGATGGCTCTTCGGCTTTGAAACGGAAATGAGCACCACCCCCTAGAGTCGGGAATGACTAGCACATTTGTGTGAGCACCTTTACCTTATATGAATCTACTATAGTATAAAAGAATATAGAAAAATATCCCAGAAACTTGGCCTTAGATAGATTTATTCAAGGTTCTTGAGTCAACAATGCCGATCCCCAGGGAATCAAGGAATAAATAGGAATGGCTTGAAGTAAGCAAGGAGGGAGAAGGATAAAGGATTTTGTAAGCTAGGAGGGAGAAGGATTTTGCTAAGCTTTATGGTTGCTGCTGAAATGATTGACAGTTGTCCCTCTTTTGACCAGCAAAGCCAGAAGTAGCAGAAAAAGAGCATTAATGGGACAAATATTGTCAAGAGTTTTTTCTAGGCAGGTGAGAAGGTAATGACAGCTTTGAACACTGCAGGATGCCAACTAACTGGAAAGACATTTTAAAGATGACAAGTTTTTTGTCACCACTCAGCTCTCTCTCTCGATATATAAACAAGGTAAAGTTTCCTCTATGAGAAAGTTTAAAATCCCACTGTTTCCTTAAATCCTGCTGTTCCCCGAAAAGTTACCTTTCTCAAAAAGGTGAAACTGACATCTTATAAAATAAGCAATTCCATTGTCGTCGTCTTCTTCTTCTTCTTCTTCTTCTTCTTCTTCTTCTTCTTCTTCTTCTTCTTCTTCTTCTTCTTCTTCATCTTCATCTTCATCTTCATCTTCATCTTCATCTTCATCTTCATCTTCATCATCTTGCATAGCTTCTTCTCCGGTAATATTAAACTGCAAACTAGGGCATACAAAACATTTGCCAGACCAATTCTTGAATACAGCTCACCTGTCTGGAACCCGCACTGAATATCGGACATTAATACAATCAAACGAGCCCAGAGATATTTCACGAGAAGAGTCCTCCACTCCTTTGCTTGCAACAAAATACATTACGCCACCAGACTTGAAATTTTGGGCTTAGACAACTTAGAACTTCGCTGTCTTCGGTCTGACCTAAGCATAGTACATAAAATCATCTGCTACTATGTCCTACCAGCCAATGACTACTTCAGCTTCAACCAAAACAATACATAAGTACGCAATAGATACAAATTCACGGTAAACCGATTCAAACTAGACTGCAGAAAATATGACTTCAGTACCAGAGTGGTCAATGCCTGGAATGCACTACCTGACTCTGTGGTTTCTTCCCCCAAACCCCAAAACTTTAACCTTAGACTGTCTACTGTAGACCTCACCCCATTCCTAAGAGGTCTATAAGGGGCGTGCATAAGCGCACCAGCGTGCCTACCATCCCTGTCCTAATGTCCCCTTTTATTCGTATCCTTTACATGTATTTATAATTAGGCTTACACTTGTATCTGTCATAAAATACATGCTTGACAAAAATAAATCTATAAAAAAATAAAAAAAATAAATTGTCCTCCATCAGCCAGCCAGCATTGTTAGCCCTGGAAAAAGTCAAGGACTTAACAGCTGGCTACAACTGAGCTCCACATTTCCGTGGCTAGGCGAGACGGTTGCTCGTTGAGATTTGCCCCATTTTGCAACCGTCCTGGTCACCGTTGTTAAATGAACCATGGGCAAGTTGTTAAAAGTTAGCAAAGCAGATGTTAAGGGAATCTCGGCTTCTCCGTTCACTTTGCTGATGGGTGTTTTCAGTAGGACATCTTCACAACTGGATTCTAGTCTGCAAAAGCTTCTGAGCCGTGGTGGCACGGGGCTTAGAGGGCAGTACTGCAGACTACTTCTGCTGACTGCTGGATGCCTGCAGTTTGGCAGTTCGAATCTCACCAGGCTCAAGGTTGACTCAGCCTTCCGTCCTTCCGAGGTGGGTAAAATGAGGACCCGGATTGTTGGGGGCAAGAGGATGACTCTGTAAACCGCTTAGAGAGGGTTGGAAAGGGGTATATAAGTTTAAGTGCTTTTGCTATTGCTACAGGTAGCCCTCGACTTACAGCAGTTCATTTAGTGACCATTTAGTCACTAAATGAACTGCAGTTCATTTAGTGGGGAAAAAAACAAATTTACGGCTGCTCTTTCACAGTTACGACTATTGCAACATCCCCATGATCACTCTCCTGAACAAATCATTCCCTCAACACTATCAAATTATTCACTAAGTCTGCATTACTATTAATCTTCTCATCGTTCCCATCACCCATCTCCTTTCACTTATGACTGCATGATTGTAAACTTGTTGCTGGTATCCTTAAGATTTATATTGACTGTTTCCTAGTATGATTTGGTTGCTTATTTGTACCCCATGACTATCATTAAGTGTTGTACTGTATGATTCTTTTTTTTATTGAAAATTTTAAGAAAAAAATTACCTATATTTCCCCTTCCCCCTCCCTCCACCCCTTCCCACCTTCCCCTCCCCAATCCTCCCCCCCCACTTCCCAGAGCAAAATACAGAGTATAACATTTAACAATCATAAGCTAATACAAGCTAATAATCATAAGCTAATATAAACTAATAATCTCTAGTCTCTTACCACCCGCTTGAACTTTTAACTCCCTTTTACTAAACTAACTTTAAGTACTTTCTAAACTCTCTTTATTCATTCTTTATTCATAAGCTATTTGTAATTTTTTAGTCCGATATTTGCCTTGAATATACTCTATCCTCTTTTCCATTCCAACATAAATTTTTCATTTGAATGTTCTTTTAAATATGCGGAAATTTTCGCCATCTCTGCTAAATTTACTACTTTCAATGTCCATTCTTCAATAGATGGTAGATCTTCCTTCTTCCAGCACTGCGCCATCAAAAGTCTTGCTGCCGTTATTAAGTTCAAAATCAAATTAGTTTCTATAACCATACAGTCTTTTATAATACCTAACAAACTGTACTGTATGATTCTTGACAAATGTATCTTTTCTTTTTATGTACACTGAGAGCATATGCACCAAAGAGAAATTCCTTGTGTGTCCAATCACACTTGGCCAATAAAAGAATTCCATTCCATTCCATTCCATGATCAAAATTTAGTCAGCTTGGCAATGGGTTCATATTTATGACGGTCGCAGTGTCCTGGGGTCACGTGATATACTTTTGCGATGTTCAAAGTCAACACAGTACAACTGTCAACAGGGAAGTTGGATTCACTCTACAATAGAGTGAACAAAAGAGCCTGTGTAGCGTAGGGGGCTAATGCCTCCTACTAAAGGCAGCAATTAACACCAGCTGCCTGTAATTTCTCTGAGTTCAATCCTAGCCAGGCTCAAGGTCGACTCAGCCTTCCATCCTTTCTAAGGTGGGTAAATTAAGGACCCAGTTTGTGGGGGCAATAAGCTGACTTTGTATAAATATACAAAAGTATGAAGGCTATTGCTTAATGCATTGTAAGCCGCCCTGAGTCTCAAGAGAAGGGCGGCATATAAATCAATTTTTTTAAAAAATAAAAAAAATAAAAAAAAATAAAAACTGAAGTTCTGGTCATCACATTACAAAAAAAAAAAAGGGATTGGGACTTTGGAAAAAGTGCAAAGAAGGGCAACAAAGACAATTAAAGATCTGAAGGCTAAAATATACGAAGAACGGTTGGAGGAATTGGGTGTGGCTAGTCTAGAGAAAAGAAGGACCAAGGGGTGACATAATAGCACTATTCCAGTATTTGAGCGGCTGCTACAAAGAAGAGGAGGGGTCCATGTTTTCTTCAAAGCCGCAGAAGGCAAGACAAGAAACAATGGATGGAAACTAATCGAAGGAGAGAAGCAACCTGGAAATAAGGAGAAACTTCCTAACAGTGAGAACAATTAACCGGTGGAACAGCTTGCCACCAGAAGTTGTGAATGCTCCATCATCGCTGGAGGTTTTTAAGAAGAGACTGGACAGCCCCTTGCCTTGGATGGTATAGGATCTCCTGTTCGAGCAGGAGGCTGGACTAGAGGACCTCCAAGGTCCTTTCCAGCTCTATTCGGATTGATTGAAGTTGCAACTTTTTATTTATTTAGTAGTATGTATGTATGTATGTATGTATGTATGTATGTATGTATGTATGTATGTATGTATTATTTATCCTTCCTTCCTTCCTTCCTTCCTTCCTTCCTTCCTTCCTTCCTTCCTTCCTTCCTTCCTTCCTTCCTTCCTTCCTTCCTTCCTTCCTTCCTTCCTTCCTTCCTTCCTTCCTTCCTTCCTTCCTTCCTTCCTTCCTTCCTTCCTTCCTTCCTTCCTTGGCTCAACTATCTCCGATACTCTCTCTCTCTCTCTTTTTTTAAATTAGATTTATATTCCGCCCTTCTCTGGAGACTCAGGGCGGCTTACAATGTGTTAAGCAATAGCCTTCATACTTTTGTATATTTATACAAAGTCAGCTTATTGCCCCCACAAACTGGGTCCTCAATTGACCTACCTTAGAAAGGATGGAAGGCTGAGTCAATCTTGAGCCCCGAACTCGCATAATTTCAGACAGCTGGGTGTTAATAACAGGCTATCTAGCCCGTCGAGCTATCTGAGGCTCTTTAGATACTAAGCTGAATAAATGTATTGGTAAAGCGGCCACCACATTTTCCAGACTTACAAAGAGGCTTAATAAGAAGCTGATGGAACATACAAAGATCCAGGTCTATAGAGCCTGAGTTCTGAGCACACTCTTGTACTGTAGTGAGTCTTGGACCCTCTACGCACGGCAGGAGAGAAAGTTGAACACCTTTCCTATGCGCTGCCTCCGACGAATTCTTGGCATCACCTGGTAGGACAAAATTCCAAATAGCGCAGTCTTGGATCGTGCTGGAATCTCTAGCATGTATACACTATTGAAACAGCGACGTCTACGCTGGCTGGGGCATGTCGTGAGAATGGCTGATGGTCGGATTCCGAAAGATCTCCTGGATGGAGAATTAGTGCAGGGAAAGCGCCTCAGAGGGAGACCACAGCTGCGATATAAGGATATCTGCAAGAGGGACCTAAAGGCCCTGGGAATGGACATTAACAACTGGGAAACCTTGACCTCCGATCGTTCAGCTTGGAGGCTAAAGACGCAGCATGGCCTTCTCCAATTCGAAGAGACAGTTGTTCGGCAGGATGAGGCAAAGAGGCAGTCCCGGAACCAGCGAAATCTGGGAGCTGGGCAGGGGACAGAATAGGGATGGCCACTCTCGAATTGGCCTGTTTAGTCACACTCGATGCTGTTTCCAGAGCACAATACCATAGTCTCTTGAGACTGAAGGGTGCCAATGATATTTATTTATTCACTTATTTATTTATGTTTGCCTTTGAGTCAGTCCCGGTGATTGCCTGGACCGATCCTTGCAGCTTTCTTTGTACCATTTTTAGAAGTGGTTTGCCATTGCCTCTTTCTTAAGGTCGAGAGAAAGTGACTGGCCCAAGGTCACCCAGTCAATTTTGTGCCTAAGGGTTACGATGTGAATTCACCATCTTTGGGCTTCAAACTTGATGCTTTTAACCCACTACACTAAACTGGCACGCAACTTGACTAGTTCCTCCCACATCGGGGCAAATAACTTTATTCATGTCGACTATATCGGTTCAAGCCATCGGATTAATTATGCAACGGACATCGCGACATTAAAGAGGATGCAAATGATATAATTGCATATCAGTTATGTAATGATGCAAATGGCCTGCTTTATGTCAATTATCTGGAGTGTTTTGGGACAGTTGACTTTGGGGTGAAGACCGACGTAAAACGTTGTCCATTCCATGCAAAGCTTGCTGAACAAAAAAATGTGTTTATTGTCTTCCTTATATAATGCCTTCCCTTCCCATCACAAGCGATAAAGAAATTTCATCTGGTTTAAAAGCATCCCCAAAAGGATGATTTTCTGCACACACACACACACACACACACACATACACACACACACACACAAACACCCCCTCAAGCCATAATCATTTTAACGGTTTGACCTTACTTAGATGAGACAGAGCAGTAAAATCAAAAATACTCAATTCAAACTTTGGATCCCTTCCACTCTCTGAGTCATGCAAAAAGGAAGCCGAGATTTATGGCAAGTAATTAGCCAAAGAAAATAGCTTAAACTTTGCCACACGAAGTTATCAGGAACTTGTCTCATCTACAATGCTGTAAAAAAAAAAAACCAACCCCCCCCCCCTATTTTATTTTATATTTTATGGATTTTCTGCATTTTTGCATATCATTGTCACTTCTTTTTATCAGAGCTTCCCCTGGCTCTCCTCTTCCCTTAATAAAGAGAATCTGAGTGAACAAACACCTTTCAAGTTTGAAAGTGCTTTCAAATTGCTCGCAAAACAATTCAATCTCTGATGTGATGTCCCAGTGTAAATCTAATACAGGTAGTTCTTGCATTAACAATCACAAATTCAGGGGTGAAATGCTCCTGGTTTGGACCGGGTCACCTGATCCTGTAGCGATGGCGGTGGGTGGTTCAGAGAACCAGTAGCAAAAATCCCTGCGCCCCCCCCTCCCCCACCATGCCCAGCTGAGCCACACGATCATCAGAGGCTTTTTTTTTAACTTTTAAAAGCATTTTTTCTACAACCTCTTCCGACGAAAGAATGCTTTTAAAAGTTAAAAAAAAAAGCATCTGATGATCACATGGCTCAGCTGGGATCGTCAGAGGCTTTTCAAAGCATTTTTTTTCTTCTGCAACCTCTTGGCCGGAGAGGTGGTTAAAAAAAATGCTTTGAAAAGTCTCTGACGATCCCAGCTGAGTTGCCTGATCAGCAGAGAGGCTTTTCAAAGCCTTTAGAAAAAATGTTCTGCAAAGTTAAAAAAAAAAAAAGAAAGTTGGCCACGCCCACCCAGTCACATTAACCCCCCCCCCCCCAAGCCATGCCCACAGAACCGTAGTAACAAATTTTACATTTCACCCCTGCACAAATTGGGACAAAAAAAAAATCCCTTGCTAAGCGAGGGTGGTTTAAGTGAGGCTTGAGCCACAGAGGTGAAGCAAATGGCCGACATTGTTAAGTGAATCACAGCCCTTAAGCGAATTCTCCCATTCACTTTGCTTGTCAGCTGGGAATTTTACCGATGAGGATCTGATAACTTTTGGACGCTGCAACCTTCATAACTGCACGCTTGAATTTTGATCACGTAGCTGCGGAGGATGGCTGCATCACATTTAGCTTGAACAACAGAGCTAGAAGGGAGCTTGAAGCAGGGGTGAAATGTAAAATTGTGAAAAAAATGTAAAATGTGAAATGTAAAATTTGTTACTACCAGTTCGTGGCGGGGGGGGGGTAATGTGACTGGGTGGGGGTGGCCAATTTTTTTTTTAACTTTTCAAAGCATTTTTTTCTAAAGGCTTTGAAAAGCCTCTCTGCCGATCCGGCAACTCAGCTGGGATCGTCAAAGACTTTTCAAAGCATTTTTTTACCCCCCTTTTCGGCCGCAGAGGTTGCAGAAAAAAAAAATGCTTTGAAAAGCCTCTGACGATCCCAGCTGAGCCGCGCGATCCTCAGAGGCTTTTTTTTTAAAAAAAAAATTTAAAGCATTTTTTCGTCGGAAGAAGTTGTAGAAAAAATGCTTTGAAAAGTAAAAAAAAAAAAAGCCTCTGATGATCTTGTGGCTCAGCTGGGCATGGTGGGAGGGGGGGGGGCAGGGATTTTTGCTACCAGTTCTCCGAACCACCCGACGCCATCACTACCGGATCGGGCGATCCGGTCCGAACCAGGAGCATTTCACCTCTGCCTTGAAGGTCTTCTAATCCAATCTTCTGCCCAAGTGGGAGACCCTCTACCAATTCCAGGGAAATGGCTGTCCAGGTTTGCTTGGAAAACCTCTAGTAATGGAGCATTCACAATATTGGGAGGCAAGCCATTCCAATGATTAATTGTTCTCACTGTCAGAGAAGAAAGAATAGAATAGAATAACAGAGTGGGAAGGGACCTCGGAGGTCTTCTAGTCCAACCCCCTGTTTAGGCAGGAAACCCTATACCATTTGAGACAAATGGTTATCCAACATCTTCTTAAAAACTCCCAGTGTTGGAGCATTCACAACTTCTGGAGGCAAGTTGTTCCACTGATTAATTGTTCAGGAAATTTCTCCTTAGTTCTAAGTTGCTTCTCTCCTTGATTCGTTTCCACTCATTGCTTCTTGTCCTGCCTTCAGGTGCTTTGGAGAATAGCTTGACTCCCTCTTCTTTGGGGCAGCCCCTGAGATATTGGAACATTGCTATCATGTCTCCCCTGGTCCTTCTCTTCACTAGACAAACGAATTGTTGTAAGTTGAAGGTAACCTGTGTTTGTGGTTTACCGAAGATTTCAGAAATTTCCTTTGAGCAGAGAAAGATGAGAGCCTAGAATTTGCATGGTGAAAATGTCCTACCTACCAAAGCCTGTTATTTTATACGGGGAAGAATGAAGCCGAAATAAGCTCTGATGGCACAAAATCAACCAACAACCAACCAGTGAATCCATGAATCTTAGTCATACCTTTAATTGAGTTGACTAACAAAGGAAGCCGTTATTTTCTCACTGACTGTGTCTGTGAAATCAATCAAAGAGAAGTCAACTTGGTTGTTAGTTGTTCACTCAAAAGTTTCTTTATATATCACTGTGGCCCACCTGAAACTTTCATAATGTTCAGTGTAAAAAAAATATAGAAACGTTCAGAAAATCCCCCCCCCCAAAAAATCTAATACTTAACGGATTGTAAGCCGCCCTGAGTCTCCGGAGAAGGGCAGCATATAAATCTAACTAACTAACAAACAAACAAACAAACAAACAAATAAATAAATAATACTTCCCATATAATTTCATGGATAGCATCTTTCCATTGTTATTTTTTGTTTCATCTATTCCACGCAAATAATAAATATGAAGATGAGAATATTCACTTTTACACTGCTTCCTACCTTAAGAATTTTCTTGAACCATGCTAGGTATGATTTTAAGAGAATTCTTAGCAACACCATGAAAGTATAATTTCTTTACTATTAACTAAAGTAAAGACAAAAGTCGATACAGAAAGTTGTAAAATTGTATATATCTGTTGTTAGTATTGTATTTTAATGCTTGGTGTAAGCGTATGTGTTTTTGTTTTTTTTTCTCGTTTTTTTTTATTGTGTGTTTGGTTTTAAAAATGTAAAATACTCAATAAAAATTGTTTTTTTTAAAAAAGAAACTAATTTCTTTACTGAGGCTCTCCCTCATTCAGCAATTGACAGATTTTACATGTTATCAATAAAGTCCCTGTTTATGACTCCATAATCCCTTAATTTGGGGTAGATTCGGGGTGACTAGATGGAGCTGAGCATTTACTGGCCGGATGCCCTTCCTGAGGCCTACATGGGGTTCACAGCAGATATTTTCTCTTTGCACCCTAGGAGAAAAATATCTACTCATCCTAGGATTGAACTCTCAACCTTCTGAGTGGGAGGCGAGTGTCTTCACACCAGGCCAACACCGCTTTCATCTATATATTATCATATAGTCTGCCTTTATTTAAATATAAATATTCTGAATGAATAAACTCTTCTTTTCTTGGCTTAGGACTCGAAGCTCTGAGGTCGCTTTTCAAATTACATGTTTCACAGCTTCTGTTTTGTTACCAAAGATCTATTGTCCTTCTCGCTTAATCCTCCTAGGATGCCTTTGATCTATTCAAGAATGGCAAATACAGATTCTTCAACAATCTAAAATCAACGCAAAAAGGTAACAATTCACCAATGGGGATGTAGTTTTTATGACAAAGCACTTTCACATTTCAAAAACTGCAGCTTGGCCATGCAGCTCCCTAAAACCCAAAGTCATTTGGACATCAAGACTTATTATGGCCTTTGACGGCAGCTCGATGATGGAAGACCCCTTCAATATTCTTGGGTTCAGTCGCCAACGCTTTTCCATACCGAAATTGCCAGTTGAAATGCTTCATGACCATATGTAATCTCTACATTTTGGACCGAAAGAAACAACGAAAAGAAATCCTTTACTGCCAGAATTTCCCACTTCAAACGTTGCCTTAACCTCTAAAGTCAACAAGGAAAGTGAAAATCACTTGGACGCTACCAACCAAGCTCGATTGCATTATCCAGGCAGCCACCAGAGGGCAGCAGAAAGACACTTGTAGGGAAATGTTAAGACTTTTGCTGGCTCATAGCGGTCCCGCGGATTTTAACATCCTTTTTGGTTTTTTTGGGATGTTTTTTTGGCCTTGTTTGGAGAGATCTCAAAAACCAGAGGGATCGAGTCAAAAAACACGCAGCATTGCAACTGGCTGCAAGATTGTGCAATGCAGCTTCTCTTGGGGAAGCCTGTCCCGCATACGACGCAAATCCGGAGAGGGGAGGGGGGTGGGAGAGAAGCCCATTCAATGAAGCTCCGCCTCTACCCCCCCCCCCACCAACCGAGAGCTACCTTAGGAGTTAATCACCACCATCCTTGCAAACTACTAGTAGTAACCAATGGGTGGGTTTCTAACCCAGGTGGTTGCGTTTTCGTTGCCCAGTTCCAAATTCCTATCTTTCAAGCCCCCCCCCCCCATTTTTAAAATTGAAGCATATTCCAACTTGGTGATCCCCTCTCCTTTTTTTGGGGGGGGGGAGTTTGTCAGCCCCCCCCCTCCGGCGTTAGAAGCAAAAGCCAAGTTCCTTTGCAAGGAATCCCTTCCCGTTCAGGCGCAGCCCAAGTCAGCCTCGGTGCCCGAGTCAAGCCGCCGCGCAGAGCAATCCTACACAGATCCCCCCCCACCCCACTTTCTAACTTGGCATTCCCTTGCGGGAAATCCTCCAAAGGGGATACCTCTCGGGCCGGCGCACACCCCACAAAAACAAAAAAAGTTCAGCGGAGGTTTTTTTTTTTAAACCCCCCCCCCCTCCAGAACCGGTCCGCTGGCAAACCCCCTCCCCTCCAAAAAAAAACCCACGGGGGGGAAAAATGCGCAGCAAAGCAGAGCGCTCTGCACGCGCTCAGAGGCCAAGCGCCCATAGTAGGGACAAGAGAGGGTGGGTGGAGGGGGAAGGAGGAGAGGAGCTCCCTTCCTCTCCCCCCCACCCGGTTCAACCTTCTCTTCTCCCCCCACCCACATGACCACCGTCCCGCCAGACCCAGAGACACCCCTCCAGCTGTTTCCATCCATTGCTGGGCCGCTGGATGTTCCCCTGGCCCGGCTCAGCTGATGCTCCTAACGCAGAACGCACCGTCCGGTGTCCGGGAAAGTCTCAAAGTTGCTCTGTTGAGGCTAAGAGACCCCACCACCACACACACACACATACACAAGACCCCCGGGGACCCCCCTCCCCATCCTGCCTCTCTGCCCCCCCTCCCCTTCCCGGGCCGGGCCTTACCTTGCTTGACACACTTCAGCCGGATGGGGTCTTTGCAATGCTTGATGACGGCCAAGACATCCCGGATGGTGAGCCCAGCCACGGGGGTCTCGTTCACCTCCAGCAGCAGCTCCTCGGGCACCAACTTCCCGCCGCTCTCGTACACCACCTTGCCGGCTTTCACCTCCCCCAGGTAGGGGAACTGCCCGTTCTCGGCTCCCCCTTTGAGCTCGAAGCCCAGCTGACCCTCGGCGTTCCTCGCCACGGCGCATTCGTGGACGCGGTTAGTCCAGTGGCTTTTCTTCTTCAAGCCCCCCTTGGACATCGCCGTGGGGCTGGGGGGGGGAGAGGACGGGGAGGGGGGGGCGACGGACGACAGGAGCGCCGGCTCGCTTTCCCTCCCGGCCTCGGGGTGTCCTTGGAGTTCCCTTCGGCGGGGAAGGGGAGGGGGGGAGGAAAGAGGGAAGGAGGAGGAGGAGGAGGAAGAAGAGAGGAGGAGGCAAGAGAAGGGCTCGGTGGGGAGGGGGGGAGCCTGGCTGGAAAGGAGGGAGAGAGGGAGGGATGGGGGGAGAGGAGGAGAGGAACAAAGATAGAGGGAAGGAAGGAAGGAAGGAAGGAAGGAAGGAAGGAAGGAAGGAAGGAAGGAAGGAAGGAAGGAAGGAAGGAAGGAAGGAAGGAAGGAAAGAAGGGGGAGAGAGAGAGAGGCCGGTCCCCCTCGGGCTCTCGCTCTAGCGGCGGCCGAGGCGGGAGCCGCAAGCCATGGCAGCGGCCCCCGCTGCAGCCCCGCACTTCCACCGCTGCAGCTCGGATGCTGGGATGCTGGCTAGGCGTCTATGCCTCTCTCTGTCTCTCCCACTCTCTCCTTCTGTCTGTCTGTCTGCCTGTCTGTTCTGCCAGCAAGACTAGTTGTACGGTAAGTGTGGGGCGAAGGGTGGGTGGGTGGGTAGGTGGGCTGGCTGGCTGGCTGTGCACGCCTGGAACGGAGGCGGGGGGCGAGCCTGGGCTGTGCTGGGGCTCTCCGCCGCGCTGACCCGGTAGTGAAGACCGGAGCGCGAGAGACAGAGAGAGAGAGAGAGAGAGGGAGAGAGAGAAAGAGGGAGGGAGGCTGGCTGGCTCGCTTGGCAGAAGCCACAAATGGGGAGGCGAGAAAGAAGGCGGAGAGCACAGCCAGCGGTGGGTGGGGAGGGAGGGAAGGAAGGAAGGAAGGAGGGAGGAGGAGGAGAAGGAGAAGGAAAAGGAAAAGAAGAAGGAGCCGCACGAGGCTCCGGCGCCACAGCTGGGCTCCGCCGGCGGGGACGCGCGCTTGGGACCCTCGGTTCCTCGCCTCTTAAACAAAGGGAGGGGGGCCCGCCGGGGACGGTGTGGGGGGAGGGTAGATCCGACTTTCTCCCCCCCTCCTCGTCGCCCCCTTCCCTCTCTTCCTCCTCCCCACCAACACAGCCCTGGGGTCTTCTTGCCGCCCTGGGGGGGGGGGTCTCCTTGGGGTGGGGTGGGAGGCCACCGTCGGTCCAGCTGGAAGGAAATGCTCTTCAAAGTGGGGGGGGGGGGAGGAAGCGAGGGGCCGCTTTCTCCAGCCCTTTCACTTTCTCTCGCTTTCTGGGATTGCATCAAAGAATTTTTTTTAAAAAAAGAAAATAAATAAATCCCAGCCTCTTTTAAACCCAGCAAAGCCCCTCTCTCCACCATCCTCTCTCTCTCTCTGCGCTCCGGACGTCCCATTTGGGTCAGGCCGGAGCTCCCTTGTTTTTTGGGGGGCTTTCTGGGGAAAGAGAGAAGAGCCTCCAGGCCTTGGAAGGAAGGAGAAATCTCCCTTTCACTTCTAGAAGGGGGGGGGGTTCCCCCAAAGGGAAAGGCAGGCCGCCCCTCCCCCCCAAGAGCAGAGAATAGGTGAGGAAGAAAAGGGGGGAACCTCCGAATCAAAGCCCCTCTTTGGGGGAGGGAGTTTCCTTTTCTGGGTCTTGGAAGGGATCTACCCATCCTCCAATCAGGTTTGGGAGACTAGGGTGTTAAGAAGATTGGGATCAATGGAGATTCTCAGTCATTCAGATCTCGGTTGTCTCAAAAGTCCTCCCCCCCCCCCAAGAGGCAAATAGACTTTCTGGGTTTTTTTTTCTTTTGAAGATGTTTCCCTCCTCACCCAAGAAGCTTCTTCAGCTCTGAGTGGATGGTGGGGAATGGAAGGATTGATACTCCTTGCAGGCAGCTGGTCGTTTGCATCCTTTTAGAGGGTCATTGAGGCCACCTGGAGGTTTGTCTGTGTCCTCAGGGCCTCCTGGTTCCTGCAGTCTGCATTCTTTTTACCCCCTCTGGAAATCCATTCCTACTCCCACATCATTCCAAGGGTCTTCATCCCAAATTGTATTTGGGATGAAGTCTGTAGAGATTCTCCGTCATCCAGGTCATGGTTTTCTTCTTTCTTTTTCTTTAATTTGATTTATATGCTGCCCTTCTCCGAAGACTCAGGGCGGCTTACAATGCGTTAAGCAATTCATCTATCTATCTCCCTCTCTCTCTCCCTCTCTCTCTCTCTCATTATCCATCCATCCATTCATCCATCCTTCATATCTAGACATAGATATCTATCTCTATGTCTCATTATCCATCCATCCATCCATCCATCCATCCATCTTTCATCTATCTATCTATCTATCTATCTATCTATCTATCTATCTATCTATCTATCTATCTATCTATCTATCTATCTATCTATCTATCTCTATATCTTTCTATCATATCTATCTATCTATCTATCTATCTATCTATCTATCTATCTATCTATCTATCTATCTATCATCTATCATGTCTGTCTGTCTGTCTGTCTGTCTCTGTCTATCTATCTATCTATCTATCTATCTATCTATCTATCTATCTATCTATCTATCTATCTATCTATCTATCTATCATCTATATCCATCCATCCATCCATCCATCCATCCATCCATCCATCCATCCATCCATCCATCCATCCATCCATCCATCCATCCATCCATCCATCTATCTATCTATCTATCTATCTATCTATCTATCTATCTATCTATCTATCTATCTCTATATCTTTCTATCATATCTATCTATCTATCTATCTATCTATCTATCTATCTATCTATCTATCTATCTATCTATCTATCTATCTATCATCTATCATGTCTGTCTGTCTGTCTGTCTGTCTCTGTCTATTTATCTATCTATCTATCTATCTATCTATCTATCTATCTATCTATCTATCTATCTATCTATCATCTATATCCATCCATCCATCCATCCATCCATCCATCCATCCATCCATCCATCCATCCATCCATCCATCCATCCATCCATCCATCCATCCATCCATCTATCTATCTATCTATCTATCTATCTATCTATCTATCTATCTATCTATCTCATTTTATTTCATTTTACTGCAGTTCTACTTCCACATTACTGTAAACAAGTCTGATTCATTAGGATTCTATGAATTTTCCAGTACTTATTAAAACCAGTGGCTGACCATATGACTATTATGTTTAATATCTCATTTTTAAATGATATATATATCTTGACAGTACAGGCTCTGGCTTTTGTTGTGGTGGTGGTGGTTTTTTTTTTTTTACAATCTTTTCATTTTAAGGCCTATCAATAGCAATATGAGCTGGTGTAGGTTATACATTTGTTACGGTGATAACTATTTTAGAAAATTACAGTCCAATGATTTCTGTTGTCAGAAGAGCAATAGATTTGCAGTTACGAAACCAAGAGAAAAATTAGCTCCTAAAAAAGGTTTTGCACCTCTGAAGAATTTACCAAATCCTCAGTTTAACACAAGTGGAGTGGAGTGGAGTGGAGTGGAGTGGAGTGGAGTGGAGTGGAGTGGAGTGGAGTGGAATGGAATGGAATAGAATAGAATAGAATAGAATAGAATAGAATAGAATAGAATAGAATAGAATAGAATAGAATAGAATAGAATAGAATTTTTTATTGGCCAAGTGTGATTTGACACCCAAGGAATTTGTTTTTGGTGCATACGCCCTCAGTGTACATAAAAAGAAAATATACATTCGTCAAGAATCACAAGGCACAACACTTAATGATAGTCATAGGGAACAAATAAGCAATCAGGAAACAATATCAATATAAATCGTAAGGATACAAGCAACAAAGTTACAGTCATGCAGTCAATAGCTGGAATATTTAAAACGCCTAGTCACACTGAAGATTGTCCATTGTGAAATTCTTTGGGTAACAGAACAATAATAGATACTGAAGTTTCAAATGTCTCTTTTGACCCATGTCCCACCTATTGTTATTTTTCTGATGGATAGAAATGTTTAATAACCCCATGCAAACGGAAGAATCAAACAAAATCACCTTTAAAACATTAACAATTTAAAAACCCCAACTATATGCGCTGTGCTGTCTACAATGGCAGTGTGAGTAACCTCTCTAGGGACCACATGTCATAACAAATACACTACTACTCAGTGTTTATCATCCCAGCAGCATAGAGTATAAAGCCTTGATAAGAAATCTTACTTAAGGCATGACTGGGTTGATGTAGAACTGAAATTATAAAATTATGGCGATACAGTTTTAAAGGGATTTAGCAACATCCCAAGAGACGTTTGTCTTTAAACAAGGGACACACCTGGATTTCTCTGGGGGCTGCATGCAAATCAATTCAGAAGTAAACTCCTTGAGTTATATTTGAATTCTTTATTGGCCAAGTGTGATTGGACGCACAAGGAATTTGTCTTTGGTTCATACGCTCTCGGTGTACATAAAAGAAAAGATAACATTCATCAAGAATCACACTTAATGAGAGCCATAAGGTACAAATAAGGAATCAGGAAACAATATCAATATAAATCAATACAAGGAACAAATAAGCATACAGTCATACAGTCATAAGTGGGAGGAGATGGGTGGTGGGAACGCTGAGAAGATTAATAGTAATGCAGACTTAGTGAATAGTTTGACAGTGTTGAGCGAATTAGTTGTTTAGCAGAGTGATGGCGTTCGGGGGAAAAAACTGTTCTTGTGTCTAGTTGTTCCGGTGTGCAGTTCTCTATAGAGTCGTTTTGAGGGTAGGAGTTGAAACAGTTTATGTCCAGGATGCGAGGGGTCTGCAGATATTTTCCCAGCCCTCTTTTTGACTCATGCAGTAGACAGGTCCTCAATGGAAGGCAGGTTGGTAACCATTGTTTTTTCTGCAGTTCTAATGATCCTCTGAAGTCTGTGTCTGTCTTGTTGGGTTGCAGAGCCAAACCAGACAGTTACAGAGATGCGGATGACAAACTCAATCATTCCTCTGTAGAACTGTTGGACAATAAATTGGACTTCTTGTCAAATAAACACTGAAAACATCTGCAAGAAAACCGCCAAGCTCAGAGAGCACCAAGGACGCCACGGTTCAACCCTGAGCTACAAATATTCTCTTACATTGATTGAAACATCCAGAGTCTTAGAAAATCCAATTTAATGTGAATATTTCCTACCCAGGTCAATAGGAATGTTCGCCTCCATAAAAGCATACCTAAACTTGGATCCATTTTATTGAAATGACTATATGATTAGAAATCTCATCAGGTCCTCTGAATCTTGCTTGAGTAAACTGGGAGTTGTTTAATCTCTATTCCCCATACCAGTAAAGGAGAATATTTGTAGCTCAGGGTTGAAATGAGTGGATAGAATAGAATAGAATAGAATAGAATAGAATAGAATAGAATAGAATAGAGTAGAGTAGAGTAGAGTAGAGTAGAGTAGAGTAGAGTAGAGTAGAGTAGAGTAGAGTAGAGTAGAGTAGAGTAGAGTAGAGTAGAGTAGAGTAGAGTAGAGTAGAGTAGAGTAGAGTAGAGTAGAGTAGAGTAGAGTAGAGTAGAGTAGAGTAGAGTAGAGCAGAGCAGAGCAGAGTATATAGAGTAGAGTAGGGTATATAGAGTAGAGTAGAATAGGGTAGAGTAGAGTAGAATAGGGTAGGGTGTATAGAGTAGAGTAGAGTAGAGTAGAGTAGAGTAGAGTAGAGTAGAGTAGAGTAGAGTAGAGTATATAGAGTAGAGTAGGGTATATAGAGTAGAGTAGAATAGAATAGGGTAGAGTAGAGTAGAATAGGGTAGGGTATACAGAGTAGAGTAGAGTAGAGTAGAGTAGAGTAGAGTAGAGTAGAGTAGAGTAGGGTAGGGTAGGGTATATAGAGCAGAGCAGAGCAGAGCAGAGCAGAGCAGAGCAGAGCAGAACAGAACAGAACAGAACAGAACAGAACAGAACAGAACAGAACAGAACAGAACAGAATAGAATAGAATAGAATAGAATAGAATAGAATAGAATAGAATAGAATAACAGAGTTGGAAGGGACCTTGGAGGTCTTCTAGTCCAACCCCCTGCCCAGGCAGGAATCCCTTCACCACTTCAGACAAATAGTTATCTAACATCTTCTTAAAAACTTCCAGTGTTGGAGCATTCAAAACTTCTAGAGGCAAGTTGTTCCACTGATTAATTGTTCTAACCGTCAGGAAATTTCTCCTTAGTTCTAATTTGCTTCTCTCCTTGGTTAGTTTCCACCCATGGCTTCTTGTCCTGCCTTCAGGTGCTTGACCCCCTCTTCTTGGTGGCCCGCCTCTCAAATATCATAAGGCTACTATCATGTCTCTCCCTAATTCTTCTTTTCTCTAGACTAGCCAAACCCAAATCCTGCAACCGTTCTTTATAAATTCCATAAATTGAAAGATTTACCACCCTTCAGACACTTATTCTCAATCCTAGAATGGACTGGATATGCAAATGTAGCAATTTCTTCCGTGTGCTATCATGAGTAAGATTAAGGATGCACGAAGGTGTTTGTTGTCACTATCACTCTTGTTAACAACTTTAAACGTAGGCCTACACTTCTTCCTTTCTTAGCCATGGCTTTGTTTTCAAAGAATCTGCTGCGGAGCACCAAAATTCTTTAACAGAGTCTAGTCATATTTCTGTATTAAAACGTTAAACAGATGAAATAGTTCTTTTTTGAGGATTACTGCAGGACTGTCACCTCTAAGCTACATACCCGTATTTTTCGGACTACAAGACGCACCTTAATTTTTGGGGAGGAAAACAAGAAAAAAAGAATTCTGCCTCTGCCTACAAGCATCAGGATCAATGGCATCCTTACTTTATATTTATTTTTTTATTTAAATTTATTTATTGGTTCGATTTATATGCCGCCCTTCTCCGGAGACTCAGGGTGGCTTACAATGCGTTAAGCAATAGCCTTCATACTTTTGTATATACCTGCTTAATAGGGCTTTCTCCATCCCCCCAAGCGGTGTTCTTTTTTATACAAAGTCAGCTTATTGCCCCCACAATCGGGGTCCTCAATTTATCTACCTCGGAAGGATGGAAGGCTGAGTCAACCTTGAACCTGGTGAGATTCGAACTCGCAGTAATTGCAGGCAGCTGGCAGCTAAGTGCTATTTAACAGCGCTTTAGTCCACTGCTCCACAGGCACCTTATCTATCTATCTATCTATCTATCTATCTATCTATCTATCTATCTATCTATCTATCTATCTATCTATCTATCTATCTATCTATCTATCTATCTATCATCTATCTATTTATTTAAATTTGATATATATGCCACCCTTCTCCAGAGACTCAGGGCAGCTCACAATGCTTTAAGCAATAGCCTTCATACTTTTTGTATATTTTATACAAAGTCAGCTTATTGCCCCCACAAACTGGGTCCTCAATTTACCTACCTTAGAAAGGATGGAAGGCTGAGTCAACCTTGAGCCTGGAAATTCAAACTTACTAATTGCAGACAGCTGGAGTTAAATTACAGTGCATTTGTCCGCTGAGCTATTCCAGGCTCCTTCTTTCTTTCTTTCTTTCTTTCTTTCTTTCTTTCTTTCTTTCTTTCTTTCTTTCTTTCTTTCTTTCTTTCTTTCTTTCTTTCTTTCTTTCTTTCTTTCTTTCTCAAACATATAGAAGATAACAGGTAAAAGTGTAAACATAATTTGAATACATGAAAAGACTAAGAGTAAAAAGGAATATTAGGACAGGGACGGTAGGCACGCTGGTGCACTTATGCACGCCCCTTACAGACTTCTTAGGAATGGGGTGAGGTCAACAGTGGACAGTTTAAGGTTAAAGTTTTGGGGGTTTGGGGAAGAAACCACAGAGTCAGGTATTCTGACCACTCTGTTGCTGAAGTCATATTTTCTGCAATCGAGTTTGGAGCGGTTTACTTTGAGTTTGTATCTATTATTTGCTCATGTATTGTTGTGGTTGAAGCTGAAGGAAGGACAGGAAGGACATTGTGGCAGATGATTTTATGTACTATGCGTACTTCTAAGTTTTCTAACACTTCCACTCGGATTTTGATAATGAGTAGCACAGATCTTTCTATCTGTTTAAAACACACCCTATCACTCCACGTGCATTTAACTGGAGTGGGTGGGGTGGGGGATGATTTTCATGCGGGCAGAAGAGAGACTTGGGCTCCACTCTCGAGACGCCACCGTCTTCCTACCTATAGCCGTAGGGATTGAAAGCCTGGCTTTCTCGCAGCAAGGGCCCATAGATACACAACACTTCAGTCCTTTTGGATGCTGCCATCTTGTAAACACGGTCCCGGCAAGCCCACTGCGCAGGGGTGAAATCCAGCAGATTCTGACAGGTTCTGGAGAACCGGTAGCAGAAATTTTTTTTTTTATTGAAAATTTTATAAAAATACAAACATATAACCCCCCCCCATACCTCCCCCCCTTCAACCCCCCCTCCCCCTCCCCGACTTCCCAGAGTGAAATACAGGGTTTTTCTTCTTCGACAAAAAAGATAAACCAATCATTAACCTATCCAATTTCTAGTTTACAAACACCACCAAAATCTTAACTCCAATCTAATAAAAGAAATTACAACTCTATATTCTTCTTCATTCATACGCAATTTGATGTCTTCTTATATGATATTTATTCCGAATATAGTCAATCCATTTCCTCCACTCCAAAATGAACTTCTCTTGCGTATTATCCTTCAAATATGCTGAGATTTTAGCCATTCGGTAGCAGAAATTTTGAGTAGTTTGGAGAACCGGCAAATACCACCTCTGGCTGGCCCCAGAGTGGGGTGGGAATAGAGATTTTGCAATATCCTTTCCCTGCCATGCCCACCCTCCACACGGATAAAAAGATCTATGCTGCTCATTACCAAAATCCGAGTGGAAGTGAGGATCCCTGCTGCCTGGAACTGCCAAAAAATGTGACGCGTGGAGGCCAACAACCACTGAAGGGTGGGGGCCGGCGGGTGGGTGGGGCAACATTCGATGTATAAGACATACCCAGATTTTCACCCTCTTTTTTTGAGGGGGGGGGGTTGGAAGAAGGTGCATCTTATACTCTGAAAACTACGGTAAATCTGACTGACCACTAGCCGTAGGAAAAAAAATATATAAAAAGCTAACATTTTACTGCCATACAGATTTTTGCAACCCAGATTCAGTGGCATTGTTCAGTGGGAATATCTGAGCTTCTTGACAGTTTGATGGAAAAGTGGCAGTTTTTTCTTTTCCAGGGTACTCCGCTGTTTTTCCCCTGAAATTTGGATTTATGCGTAGTTTAGAGTTCTGAAATCAGTAAGAAAGTTAGTCAGAACTAATTTTAACCCCACTGATAAACATCTTCTGGCATCCTGTTTTCTAAAACTGGCTAATAACACCACTTTTTTTGGAGTAGTACCATAAAGTTATATATCAATGGAAAAATAATTGAATCAAGAATGTAATGCAATAACAGGATTTGCTATTAGAATAGCAGTTACAGTGTAAAGAAGAAAAGTGAAACATATAGAAAAAAAACCAAGATATACAAAAATTATCACCATGGAAAAAACGAGATATACAAAATGTTACTTAATCCTTAGTTGGGTAACCTTTAGCATGAATGACGGCCTTACAAGGTCTTCCCGTGGAGTGAACCAAGTCTTTGAGTTCTGCAGCTGTTCTCATGTGAAACCAAGATTGAATGATGGCTTCTATTAACTGGGTTTTATTGCTTCTGACTAACAAGTTTCTTTAGTTGGCTCCATAGATTTTCAATTGGGTGAAGGTCTGGGCTATTCCCAGGCCATTCCAGCAGTGGAATAGGATTATATTGAAACTCCCCCAAAAAAGTGGTGCTATTAACCATCAAACCTCAAAAATACACTTTTTCCAAAAGGTTTCCACAATTTTGGCCACTATTGAATATACCCAATAGAAAGTATTGTGAATGATTGCAGGTTTGTGTGAAATGGGAAAATTCACACTTGAAGTTGAAAATTTAATTGATTTTATAGCTCATGTCTATGCACAAGGAATCTACTGAGCTATTTTTGCTAGGCATAAATACCAGGAAAAAAATGACAAAGGGAGTGTATATTGGATTTTACGTGTTTTAACAGCAGCAAGAATTGTATTTGCACAACATTGGAAAAGCGAGGAAACACCTACGGAAGAAGATCTAATTAAAAAAAATATATATTGGACCGTGCAGGAATGGACAGACTAATGCTGAAATTAAAAGAAAAAGAAGACACAGAATGTTGTCGAACTTGGGACTTGTTTTATCAATGGTTGGATAACAGGGGTAGAAATTAGGAACTTAAGAAGTATTATTATGTAAACAAATAGACTCAGACAGTACGCTGTTCATTAAGCATTTATGGAATGTTAAACAGAACAGACAGAACAGAATAACAGAGTTATTCTGTTCTGTTTAACATTCCATAAGTGCTTAATGAGTTGGAGTTGGAAGGGACCTTGGAGGTCTTCTAGTCCAACCCCCTGCTTATGCAGGAAACCCTACACCACTTCAGACAAAGGATTATCCAACCTCTTCGTAAAAACTTCCAGTGTTGGAGAATTCACAACTTCTGGAGGCAAATTTGTTCCACTGATTAATTCTTCTCACTGTCAGGAAATTTCTCCTTAGTTCTAAGTTGCTTCTATCCTTGATGAGTTTCCACCCATTGCTTCTTCTCCTGCTCTCAGGTGCTTTGGAGAATAGCTTGACTACCTCTTCTTTGTGGCAGACCCTGAGATACTGGAATACTGCTATCATGTCTCCCCTAGTCCTTCTTTTCATTAAACTAGACATACCCAGTTTCTGCAACCGTTCTTCATATGTAAAGAGAAAATAATAATAAGATGGATCGTGATTTGGAACACAAAACACCATATATCACAGTTGTCGTACAGTTTATTGACACCGCCGTACCAGGAGATGCCAGAGTCGAAGAAAAAGAACTGGAAAAAATCACGAAATATCGCAACTTGGCCATCGAAACTACACGGCTATGGATGAGACATGTGACAGTGATACCCATTGTCATCGGGGCACTTGGTACCATGTCCAAGAATTTTATAAGATACACCAGCAAATTGCAGCTTCCTGCAATAACACCAGCGGAATTGCAAAAAACGGCGCTACTTGGAACATCGTACATCTTAAGAAGATACTTGGTTGACACCTAGGATGCTGGCAGCAACCCCTATCAACCATTAGCACCAGTCCGTGGTATTTGTGATGCATTTTTGAATGTTCAGTTGACTGAGTTTAATGAATAAATAATAATAATAATATATTTACTGAACTAATGGGAGTTAACAGAATTCAAGAGGAGCTGAACTTGTGGGAATGTAGAGAAAAATAGTTGTCTTGCTAGCATTAGCCGTTGTCCCTGGTTTGCAAGCAAGCAGTCAAGTCTTTAGATTACAATCTCAAGAATGCTAGCTGGAATCATATTCAGCTAATACTCCCAAACTATAATTGCTTTTTCAAAGCTTTCCTTGGTACTACATGGCAATCCGACACAGCTGGATAACAACCTCAGATAGTCTCAGGGGAGGGGTAGGTTGAATGGAGTCCCCAGCTTACTAACTTGAAAATTGCAGTCCAAAATCCAATCTGAACAAGCCCCCCCCCTTTTTTTTTTCCAGGAGAAGGTGACGGTGGACACCCCATCCCTGCAAGACACCACCAGAGTGGTGAAATTCAATTTTTTTTTACTACCGGTTCTTTGGGCGTGGCTTGATGGGCATGATGTGGCTTGGTGGGCGTGGCAGGGGAAGGATATTGCAAAATCCCCATTCCCTCCCCACTTATTCTGCCCCAGCTATGGACCGGGTCACAACACCACTCCAAAGGAGACTGCAAAATCCCCATTCCCTCCCCATTCCTGGGGCCAGCCAGAGATGGCATTTGCCGGTTCTCCAAACTACTCAAAATTTCTACTAACAGTTTATTTGTTTGTTTGTTTACATTTCTATACCACCCTTCTCCCGAAGGACTCAGGGCGGAGTGCAGCCATGATAAAACGATACCAGCACAAAAATTAAAAACCATTTAAAATAATTTAAAGCCTTGGCCGTTATTAAAACCCTTAGCTAAAACCCCTTTAAAACCATTAAAACCCATTTAAATTAATTCATTCGGACAGGCGGGGTTGCTGGTACAATAAAGTCTTCAGCGCACGATGGAAGATGCGGAGGTCAGGGATCCTCCTTATGTCCGGGGACAGCTCATTCCATAGGGCAGGAGCCCCCACAGAGAAGGCTCTCCCCCTGGGGGTCGCCAGCCAACATTGTTTGGCCGACGGCACCCTGAGGAGGCCCTCTCTGTGGGAGCGTATCAGGCGGTGGGAGGCATGCGGTGTCAGAAGACGGTCCTGTAAATATCCCAGTCCCAAGCCATGGAACGCTTTGAAGATGGTGACTAGCAGCTTTAAACGCACCCGGAAGACCGCTGGGAGCCAGTGCAGCTCGCGCAAGAGAGGTGTTACATGGAAGCGACGAGTCGCTCCCATAACCACTCGCGCGGCTGCATTCTGGACCAGTTGGAGCCTCTGGGTGCTCCTCAAGGGGAGCCCCATGTAGAGAGCATTACAGTAGTCCAGACGGGAAGTGACAAGGGCAGTTCTCCAGAACCTGCTGGATTTCACCCCTGCACCACCACCATTGTACAGCACAGGTCCCAAGACCGCTATAACGAGAGAAGCCACCAACTCGAGCAAATATGGGAGCTGTGAAAAAAGGGAAGAGATATCTAGTGAAAGATGAGCGTGCTACGTATGCTGAACAGCTGTGGTGGGATTTAGTCGGTTCAGGCAAATCAGTTGTTAAATTGTTGGCTGGCCCTGCCCTTCCTCTCCCCACCCCTTCCAGGAGTCCCCACATGCCGTGTTTTGGCTCCCAGGTAAGTACAGGGAGACTTACTAGGCCAGGGGTGGGTTCTACTTACCTTTACTACCGGTTCACATGCACAGATCATCTATGACGATATCCGGTGTGGTGGGTGGAGCTTCCTGCTGGTTTTACTACCAGTTCTTGCAAACCGGTCCGAACTGGGGGCAACCCACCACTGTACGAGGCCCAAAATGGGGTACGGGAGGTGGGTGCAGCTCCACCCCTGGAGGCCTGTTTTTGCTCACAGGAGGCTGCAGAGAGGCCTACTGGGTCCAAAACAGGACACAGAGGTGCAGTGGGGTGCGATGCAGTGCGGTGCCGCCCCCCATAGCCCCCATTGTTGCTCCCAGGGGGGTGCAGGAGGTGAGAGCTGCCTGTCACACCTCCTGTCCATGCCCACTATGGCCATGCCCATCCAGCTGGTCACTAGGGCACAGAACCAATTGTTAAATTATTTGAATCCTACCACTGTCTTACTTGTCCAAAGAAGCAAGACCAAAACAGGTCATCTCTCTCTCTCTCTCTTTCCCCTCTTGTGCTTGAATGCTTTTAACTTCTGAAGCATCCTCTAAACCTATCCTGGAAAGCGCGCATGTTGAGTGTCCCCACCCTTGTCACTTGGCAACTGGAAAAGGAAGAGCAGACACAACAATGGTTGTTGAACAGCCTCCCAAGGACACTAGAAGTAGCTGAGAGGAGAACGCACCTATGATCAGCAGAAGTACATCGAGGCTCAGAAGTGGTTGAGATGGAGGTGCGCCTAAAATCGAAAGCAATTGAGAGGAAGCCTTGAGTTGAAATGAGAGAAATGGGGATTCTCAAGCCACAGAAAGAGCCCAAAACCCTTGCAAGCACCTTAAGATCAGGGCAGGTGATGATTTTAATCCTGGTGGCTTAGAGGTCAAAGTGCAGTATTGCAAGCTAACTCTGCCCACAGATTGGAGTTCGATCCTGATGGGCTCAAGGTTGACTGAGTCTTCCATCTTTCCAAGATTGGTAAAATGAGGAACCAGATTGTTGGGGGTAATATCTGATTCTGTAAACTGCTTAGAGAGGGCTGTGAAGCACTATGAAGCAGTGTATAAGTGCTATTCCTTCCTTCCTTCCTTCCTTCCTTCCTTCCTTCCTTCCTTCCTTCCTTCCTTCCTTCCTTCCTTCCTTCCTTCCTTCCTTCCTTCCTTCCTTCCTTCCTTCCTTCCTTCTTTGCTCTCTCATTCTTCTTCCTGGTGGCACAGTGGTTAGTATTGCAAGCTAACTCTGCCCAGAGCCTGGAGTTCAATCCTGATGGGCTCAAGGTTGACTCAGTTTTCCATCCTTCTGAGGTTGGTAAAATGAGTACCCAGATTGTTGGGGGTAATATCTGATTCTGTAAACTGCTTAGAGAGCAGTGAAGCACTATGAAGCAGTGTATAAGTGCTATTCCTTCCTTCCTTCCTTCCTTCCTTCCTTCCTTCCTTCCTTCCTTCCTTCCTTCCTTCCTTCCTTCCTTCCTTCCTTCCTCACTTTCTCATTCTTCTTCCTGGTGGCGCAGTGGTTAGTATTGCAGGCTAACTCTGCCCAGAGCCTCGAGTTCGATCCTGATGGGCTCAAGGTTGACTCGAGTCTTCCATCCTTCTGAGGTTGGTAAAATGAGGACTTAGATTGTTGGGGGCAATAGACTGGGATTGTCAATCAGTTAGAAAGGGCTGTATTGTGTGAGCTGCCCCGAGTCCTACGGGAGAAGGGCGGCATATAAATTTTAATAATAAAATAATAATAAATAATAAAGCACTATGGGGTGATATATAAGCCTAAATGCTATTGCTATTGTGGCACAATATGCTTTATTGCATACAATTCTACAATTGCAGATGGCCGTGATGCCAACCCTCCTAGAAGTTAAGAGTCATATCCAGCACACATCTGGGGTTGCCAGGTCTGCTTCCAAAAAATAGTGGACAAGCGGGGGCGGGGGGGGGGGTGTTAAGTAGTAAAAAAAATATTAAAAAATACAATTAAATTATATATTTTCTTACAAATATTTTAACACGCATTAAAATAATCACTTCAAACCTTTATTAAAATTAAAAACATCAAATATAATAATATGTAAAATATTAAATTACATTTTACTTTGCTGTCGTGTGTATTTTTTTTATTTGACTGCGCAGCTTTGATCAATTCTTTGCGTTTAAGGAATAATTCTTTCATTTCAGTACAACGTTGAGAAATATTAAAAAATATACAAAGTTCACTTCGAACTGATGGCACAAGCAGTCGGTTACGTTCGTCAGTCCACAAATTTCCCATGAGGCTGAAAATTCGTTCAACGTTTGCATTTGATACCGGAATTGATGCACAATTCCGCCGCTGTCACTCTCATCACTCGACGCCATTTTAGGTCAGTCGACGCAAGCTACAATACATTTTTAAAATGTGAACTGTACATAATTTTATAGTATATGTTTATTTTAATCTCATCATTAATTTTTTCGGAGAATTGAGTCCAGTGGCTATTCGATCTTTGTCTCATTCTAACTTATGAAAAAAAAAAGACATAATGCGATTCTCCTATCCTTATTCTCTTAGACTGTACAGCTTTAGATTACGTACTATTTCATCATAAAGCTTTTGAATGAAAAAAAAAAGTCCACTATTTTGTGAAAAAAAAAATAGTGAACATAATGTGAAAACAGTGGACTGTCCGCTCAAATAGTGGACACCTGGCAACTCTACGACACATCTGAGACATTTAGGAAGCTTGGCAGCCACACGTCTTGCAGATCAATGAGCTTCAATGCTTCCTGAGCTACTTACAGACGCTTGCCAATTATGTCAAAGCTCTCAACTCCAGAAAGTGATACCTACAAGCATATTTGACAACCTAGATAAAACTAGAAGGAAGCTCCTGACTTTTTGATTAGTGAGATTCAACGATTGCTCAGAAGACATCACAAGACCAAGGGTGGGCTGCTGGGGGTTTGCAGGGGTTCTGGAGAACCTCTAACTAAGATTCTGTGCAATTCAGAGAACCATCAAATCCCACTCTTGGCTTGCTCTGCCCACAAGTCCCCATGCGACCCGTTTTGGCTGCAGGTAAGTGCAGGGCACACAGGAAGGCTCGGGGAGAGTGAAAAGTGGGCCTTACAGGAAGTCTGGGATGGCCAGAAATGGGCCTGTTTCCTCTGCAGCCTGGGGAGACCATTTTCACCCTCCCAGATGCTCAAGGAAAGACTCTGGAGCCTGGGGAGGGCAAAAATGCCATGCCCACGATTGGCCACGCCCACCGAGCAACTGGACAGAGAACCCCTTGCTAAAAGTTTTGAAGTCCACCCCTTATTGCAAGACGTGCTATAAGATCTCCAGCCTTGGGCAAGGGGTTGGACTAGAAAGATAAGGATAATTTTATTTCTATACCGCCCCTCTCCCGAAGGACTCGGGGCGGTGCACAGCCAGGTAAAAGCACAATACAAATATCATAAATTTAAATTTAAAAATTATTAAAAGTCTTACATTACGGCCGAAATTAGTTAAAACCCCAAAATTTAAAAAACTCCAAATTTAAAATTCAATTACAGAGATAGCCCTGCCTGTCGGAAGAGCAGGGTCTTAAGAGCACAGCGGAAAACTCGGAGGTCGGAGGTCGTGCGTATTTCCGGGGGCAGTTCATTCCAAAGGGCAGGGGCTCCCACAGAGAAGGCTCTCCCCATGGGTGTCGCCAGCCGACATAATTTGGCTGACGGCACCCTGAGGAGGCCCTCTCAGTGGGAGCGAAGATCTCCAGGATCCCTTCCAGCCCTGTGATGCTATAGAAGATGGAGTGATGGCTTCCACATAATAATGAAAGCTTGAATCTTGTTTCCTCGGTATCAAATGCATTTAATCTTCTGCCCAATAGAAAGAGAATATTTGGAGATGATCCAGGAAATTGGTTGAACTCATGTTAGGATGGGATCCATCTAAACAGATTAGGACTTCTCTCAGGAAGAAATAAACCTCAACCAAAATATCAGATTGGTCTCTCCAAGCTATGGGACTTTTCCCATGTTTTGATTTATTATTATTTTTTAAACACAAAACATATATATACTCTCTTTTTACAGCTATTACAGGTCATCTTCTAATATTTACATTTCCCCCCGATTCCCTTTTTACTATTCATTTTCTTCTTGTCTCATCCAGTCAAAGCTGAATAAGCTTCTTGGCTAAGAAGCAAAATGTCTTCAAAAGAAAAAAAGAAAACCAAGACCGTCCAGTTGCCTCCTGAAAAAGCACCTTTATGAAAAGAACATTTTTACCGACGTTCCTTCGAAGAATCCTGCTGTCTCCTTTCCTAACAATTTTTCATCTTTTTCTGTGGATTTTTTTTAACATCTGAAGAGGCGGCACTGGGAATTGTTTCAGCCGTGAGCTACTGCAAAAAGACAGAAGACCTATCAATGAATTATAAACATAAGGCTTGGTATTCTAAAGATCTGGTGCACTTTGCTGGTAATCATGTAAATTAATAAAATATATATTTTTTTAAAAAAAACCATCCCTCTCCTCCAGAGATATCTTCAGTTCTTCAGTTCTTTTCATGAGTCTCTAGAATCAATCGTTCATTTGACCTTTAAAATTATCTGGGTCTTACACATGTTTTACTTTCATTTTATTTTAGGTTTCCTGAGGGTGAGGTATCCAATAATAGCTTGTTCAAGGAAGCCTATGTTTTTCCTCCCTCTTTGCAAACCCAAGTTTGAAATTCTTTCTTGGTTCCCAGAAGTCCGTTAATTTGGCGTGGGACGAATATGGGGTTGGAGCAGTGTAAGGCCAAAAAGCCTATTGAATTCTGTAGAATTGGCCCACCTGGTGTAGCGATTAAGATTAGAAGCGGGAGACTGTGAGTATGATTCTCACATTAAGCATAAATCTAGCTTGGGGATCTTGAGCCAGTCAGTCTCTTTTAGCCCTAGGAAGAAGGCAATGGCAAAGCACTTCCAAACTCTTGACAAGAAAGCTGCAATGATTAATCTAGGCATTGTTAGGAGGTAACAATGACTCAAAAGCACGCGGACACACACACACACACACACACACACACGGGAGAGAGAGAGAGAGAGAGAGAGGAAGAGAGAGAGGAAGGCAGAGAGAGAGAAAGAGAGGAAGAGCGGAAGACAGAGACAGACAGAGGGAGAGAAAGAGAGAGAGACAGGAAGGCAGAGAGTGATAGAGACAGAGAGAGAGAGAGAGAGAAAAGAGAAAGAGAGGAAGACAGAGAGAAAGATACAGAGAGAGAAAGAGAGAGAGAAAAAGAGACAGGAGGCAGAGTGACAGAGATGGAGAGAAAGAGAGAAAAAGAGAAAGAGAGAAGAAGACAGAGACAAAGAGACATAAAGAGAGAGAGAAAAAAAGAGATAGAGGAAGGCAGAGTGACAGAACGAGAGAGAGAAAGAGAAAAAGAGAGAGAGAGAAAGAAAAAGAGACAAAAAGAGAGGAAGGCAGAGAGTGACAGAGAGAGAGACAAAGAGAGAGAGAGAGGAAGACAGAGACAGAGAAAAAGAGAGACAGAGAAAAAGAGGGAGAGAGAGAGAGAGAAATCCCAACTGCCCAAGGAGTGTCACAATTCTTTTGAGGAATCCTTTAAAGTTACACCTTCTCCCCTCCTCAATTCTTTTCTATGTAAATCATAAAACGCTGAAGGTAGCACTGAGAAAAATTTAATCACGACATCTTTATTTGCGCCAGTCTGTAGTGTTGAATGGCAGTCTTCATAATTCCCTACGTGCTAATGTTCAAAAGCAAACAAAATAACTTTCCAAATGTTATGTGTGTAACAAGGCCTCAAATTCAAACAGATTGCTCAAAGTGTCCGCTACCGGTTCTCCGAACTGCTCAAACTTTCCACTCAGATAAAGAAGGCCTTTATCTGATTGGACGTCGCTCCCCAGACTAAAATGGAATAATGTCAGCTTTTATTTGCTCCATCACAAACTGCTTCTGAAATAAAAGCTACCCTCGCATCCAATTTTTTTTTTCTTTTCTTCCAGAAACAGAATTTTGCAAAGTGGGAAAGCACGAGATATTTCTGGAATGAAATACCAACCTACCCAGTGATCAATTGCCTACCTTATCGAAAAGGGTACACAATAAATATAATATCTGTCCTGCATCTATAAATCACTCCCCTGGCATCTACCTCTTTCTCTTCCAATGAAGTCTTCAAACGAATTTTTGTCTCTTCTGCTCATGTCTATCTAGCCTCCCTCCCTCCCTTTCTAATTGTCAAGAGGGAAGAAGGAAGGAAGGAAATAAATCTCGTGTACAGTACGGCTCCCAGTTTTAGGAGACAGCTGAGCTTCGGTGTTTATCAGATATTAATTTTACGGCTGAGGATGTGAGCCCGTGGTATCTCTTGCATACAGATGATTTTTCTCTTGACCTACTTCATCAGACTGGCGGAGAGCAAGGACTTCTTCAATAACTTATATCAAGCTTTTTCTGGCAATGATTCTTCCAAAATTTACTACGGTTTTTCTCCTGGCTGGGAGACTTTCAAAAAGGATGATCGGATTAAATTCAAGCGACCAATTTCTCTTGGTGAGCGCCAAGGAGAGTGGGAACCTACGGCATCCATTCCTGAACTCCAGCTAATTATTTTTAAGCATCTTTGTTTTTTCCCCACCCGATTATTTCCGAGAGATGCAGGGGGAGAAAAAAGTCTCTACTTCCAGCGTCTGGAAATAGCTTTAGCAAAAACTATGGTGACAGTTTCCTTGTTTATCCTGCTGATGTGTGCAGGCACGGGAATGCAAGCGGAGATATTATTGAAAACAAATGAGAAATTCTTGGCAGGCAAAAAAAAATCACCTGGAGGGAGACGTTCAGGGCAAGGAAGATGGATGGGAGGGAGAGAGGGAGAAGCAAACAACCAAAAAGAATTAACTTTACGGGTATGTGAAAACAGAAGCGAGAGGCGGCAGGTTTCTTCTGGATCAGAACTTTTCAAAACTTCAGGGAAGTGTTTGTATTGCTCAGGATATTAGTATTTTTTTTTCCTGGTCAGAGGGATGTTTTAGAGGATATAGAACCAAACAGCTTGTTCTTCAGGGATTGCTGGAGTGATGGCTGTAATAAAGTCTATACGACTTCTGGAACCGTGTTATTTTTTTATTTTTAAAGGAATCACAAGTTCAAGGGCTCCATTTTGTAGTGTCTCCCGATGCAAAGCTTCTTTCCTGAGCGATTAGAAGAAGGGAAAAAAAACATGTCTTTAAGCGAGGAGTGGAATAAAGGGAATTATGGAGATTGGGATGGGTGGGTAATTTATATAGAATAGAGTAGAGTAGAGTAGAGTAGAGTAGAGTAGAGTAGAGTAGAGTAGAGTAGAGTAGAATAGAATAGAATAGAATAGAATAGAATAGAATAGAATAGAATAGAATAGAATAGAATAGAATAGAATAGAATAGAATAGAATAGAATAGAATTCTTTATTGGCCAAGTGTGATTGGACACACAAGGAATTCGTCTTTGTTGCATATGCTCTCAGTGTACATAAAAGAGAAGATACATTCGTCAAGAATCCTAAGGTACAACACTTAATGATAGTCATAGGGAACAAATAAGCAATCAGGAAACAATATCAATATAAATTGTAAGGATACAAGTAACAAAATTAGAGTTATGCAGTCATAAGGAGATGGGTGGTGGGAACGATGAGAAGATTAATAATAGTGCAGACTTAGTAGTGCAGAATTGTTTGACAGTGTTGAGGGAATGAGTTGTTTAGCAGAGTGGAGGAAAAAACTGTCTTTGTGTCTAGTTGTTCTGGTGTGCAGTGCTCTATAGCGTCGTTTTGAGGGTAGGAGTTTATGTTCAGGATGTAAGAGGTCTGCAGATATTTTCACAGGTGTCTTTTTGTCTCGTGCAGTATAGGTCCTCAATGGAAGGCAGGTTGGTAGCCATTGTTTTTTCTGCAGTTCTAATTATCCTCTGAAGTCTGTGTCTGTCTTGTTGGGTTGCAGAACCAAACCAGACAATCATGGAGGTGTAGATGATAGACTCAATCATTTCTCTGTAGAACTCGATCAGCAGCTCTTTGGGCAGTTTGAGCTTTCTGAGTTGGTGCAGAAAGAACATTCTTTGTTGTGCTTTTTTGATGACATTTTTGATGTTAGCTGTCCATTTTAGATCTTGCGATATGGTAGAACCTAGAAATTTGAAGGTCTCCACTGTTGATACTGTGTTGTCTAGGATTGTGAGAGGTGGAAGTATGGGAGGGTTTCTCCTAAAGTCTAAGCAAGGACTATGGAGATTCTCAGTCATCCAGATCATGGTTGTCCCAAAGGAGCTTTAATTTTTTCAAAAGGCAACTGGATTTTTTTGTTTGTTTGTTTACTCTATTGATCAGCCCACAGGCCATATCAAAGTTCAGAGTTCCCAACACAAATTATTAAAAAAACAATTTAAAATGGAATTGGACTGAAACACAATTAAAATGAAATTGGAATAAAATCCAATTTAAAGTGAAATTGGAATAAAATCCAATTTAAAATGAAATTGGAATAAATAGACAATTATAAATATAAATATTTATGAATCTAAATATCAGTTGTATATAAAGATACAATTCAAATGAGTTTAAAATTACAATTTAAGATGAATTTAAATGAGCTTCAAATGAGTTTGGAATAAAACACAATGATTTAATATATGGATAAATAAAATATGATAAAATTATATGGAACAGAAGTTGCCTTCAGAAGTTGTGGAGCTTCATCCCTGGAAGCTTTCCAGAAGAGACTGGATTGCCATCTGTCAGAAATAGTGTAGGGTTCCCTGTTTGGGAGGGGGTTGGACTAGATGACCTCCAAGGTCCCTTCCAACTCTGTTAATCTGTATCTGTATCTATATTTCAGTGTCATCCCCTACAATCTACCCCAATCAGTCCCACATATGTCGATCTCAACCGAACCCTTTTGTTCAAATACTGTGCTGTATTAAATGTTGTGTTTCAAATTCTGGCCGCACGTAAAATAAGTTGTTTTGAGATGAGGTTTGTTTTTCCTTCAGCAAAGGTTTTTCCTTCAGCAGTTCCCCGATAGTCCCACAACCATTTGCTCTATTCAGCAGGCCCAGAAGGCACAGATAAACCTCCAAGTGACCTGAGTGACTCTCAGAAAGAGAACCAATGACCAGAGGATTGCAAAGGAATATAAATCCTTCCATCCTCCATCATTCAGTCAGAACTGAAGAAGCTCCTTGGATGAGAAGCGAAACGTCTTCAAGAAAAAACAAAAGTCCAGTGGCCTTTTGAGAAGGCACTTTTGGGATTATCAAAGCAACGTTCAGCACCGTAAATGGTCAGGGGTTCGGATGGGGTCAATACTTTAAATTCAGTGGAGGAAAAATGACATCCTTATAATTTATCATCCCCAATCTCCATTCAACCTTGTGGGTTTCCTTATCCTCTTCCTATCATGTAAAGAAAAACAAAAACAAAAAAAATTATATCGATTTAAATCCATGAGAAGAAAGTATTGGTGGAGTGTGGCCTTCGAAGAGAAGAGAAGAGAAGAGAAGAGAAGAGAAGAGAAGAGAAGAGAAGAGAAGAGAAGAGAAGAGAAGAGAAGAGAAGAGAAGAGAAGAGAATTCTTTATTGGCCAAGTGTGATTGGACACACAAGGAATTTGTCTTTGGTGCATACGCTCTCAGTGTACATAAAAAGAGAAGATACATTCATCAAGAATCATAAGGTACAACATTTAAGGATACAAGCAATAAGGCTACAGTCGTAAGTGGGAGGAGATAGGTGGTGGGAACGATGAGAAGATTAATAGTAATGCAGACTTAGTGAATAGTTTGACAGTGTTGTGGGAATGAGTTGTTTAGCAGAGTGATGGCATGGAGGAAAAAAACTGTCCTTGTGTCTAGTTGTTGTGGTGTGCAGTGCTCTATAGAGTCGTTTTGAGGGTAGTTGTTGAAACAGTTTATGTCCAGGATGCGAGGGGTCTGTAGATATTTTCCCAGCCCTCTTTGTGACTCATGAGTATCCAAGTCCTCGATGGAAGGCAGGTTGGTAGCCATGTTTTTTTTCCTGCAGTTCTAATGATCCTCTGAAGTCGGTGTTTGTCTTGTTGGGTTGCAGAATGTTTTAAGGCCTGAAAAACGGACTGAAAACAGTCTGAAAAAAGACGACCTGAAAATGGCCTGAAAAATGGCCGAAAATGGCCGAAAAACAGGCATGCGTGCGCTGACCAGCTGGCCTTTGGATTTCCGGTGCTCTGGCGTGTGCACATGCACATACATGCATGCATGTTCCGGTTTGGGCACTCGGTGCCAAAAAGGTTTGCCATCCCTGGTGTAGGATCTGCTGTTTTGACTAGGCCTCCCAAGTCCCCTCTGTTAAAGACAGAGTTGCTCCTATCCCAAGTGTGGGAAAGATCTGATTGTCTGTAGAGATTCTCAGTCATGGTTGTCCCTGAGGTGCTTTCTTCCCAGGAGGCAATTGGACTTCCGTGTTTCTTCTTTTGAAGTTGGGAGTTTTTTCCCCTTTGCTAAAGTGGGCGTGGCTGGAGCCAGCATGTGAGGCATCTGGCCTCCGGGCCGCGAGTTTAACACCCCTGCCCTACCCTGTCTCCTTTTTTGCAAATGTCGTTCTGACCTTACCTATTAATGGAAGCTTTTCATTTTTCAAAATGTCTTCCTATAAATACCCACTTAGATAAACTGAAGGTGAAGGAATCGCCCGTCACTTAGATGACTGAAATTTGGATTATTCCTTGGAGGATTGCAATAAATTCTGCTGAATTGGCTTCCGGCGAGATCCTTTATCGATCTGGAGATGGAAGAGAATATTGAATGCAGTGGGAGATAATTGTTGTGTCATCTCTGCCCATGTTCCCTTGGGGATCGGGAGGTTTATTAGATATTATCCTTAGCTGGATGAACTTCCTGTTTTCTTCTCAAAGTTAAAAGAAAGAAAAGAAAAGAAAAGAAAAGAAAAGAAAAGAAAAAAGGAAGGAAGGAAGGAAGGAAGGAAGGAAGGAAGGAAGGAAGGAAGGAAGGAAGGAAGGAAGGAAGGAAGGAAGGAAAGAAAGAAAGAAAGAAAGAAAGAAAGAAAGAAAGAAAGAAAGAAAGAAAGAAAGAAAGAAAGAAAGAAAGAAAGAGAGAGTACCTTCAGACAGAAGCCTTCATATTCCCAAAGGAGAGAATGGAAATTTTTTGGTAGCTTTTCTTATCTGAAGGACGCTGTCGATGTTGTAAAGACAATAATCATAATAGCGGCTGGCGGGTGCAGAATTTTGTCTCTTTTAAGTTTGCTTCTAGAACTTTAAAAATCCAAGTTTAGCACACCTGTTTTCATTCCCATATCAGACATAGTATTCAGCCGGTTCAGACCGATTCGCCCGAACCGTTTGCAGAAATCATGGGTGGGCCCACTCCCCCCCTGCCTCTATGCCATTCTATTTAGGCACGTTTTTTGCGGCCAGGCGCATACGCGGAAGGTGTGCGCACCAGCAAAACACATGCACAGAAGGCTGGACGCATGTGTGGACAGGGCGTGTGGGAGCAAAGTGAGGGCGCACACACACACACACACATTTGCAAACCGGTAGGGAAAGTAAGTGAATACATGGGTGAATGCCACCCATGGGTCCCATATTCTATCTGATCCCGTACTCTGATCCCATATTCTATCTGATCGGAAAACATCAGCATTGTTGTTCTACATGTAATTTATTTATTTATTTATTTATTTATTTATTTATTTATTTATTTATTTATTTATTTATTTATTTATTTATTTATTTATTTATTTATTTATTTATTTATTTATTTATTGAATTTCTATTGAATTTCTTCTCCCAAAGGACTCAGGGCGGTGAACAGATTAAGATTTCATATACATATAAATATATGTTATAAACAGTAAATAATAAATTGAGTCAACTTGATGTATCTACTAAGACCTTGGCATAGAATTTAGATGTTTATGCTAGCCCTGCTTGTCGAAACAGAAAGGTCTTCAGGGCATGTCGGAAAGTGCGAAATTCTGGGATTATTCATATTCCAGGTGGTATTTTGTTCCAAAGCGTAGGTGCCCCCACAGAGAAGGCTCTCTCCCTTGGAACTACTAGACTATTTAGTAAACTACTATTTAGACTCATGTCCATCTTGTTGCATGACGAGAAGTTATCGAATAGTGCATTAGATATAAAATTCAAGGTACCGTATTTTTCAGAGTATAAGGTGCATCTTTCCCCCCCCCCCAAAAGAGGGTGAAAATCTGGGTGCCTCTTATATTTTGAATGTTGCTCTGCCTGGCTTCTCAAATGGAGGTTTCAGAGGCTGAAAAAAGCATCAGAAAAGAAGCTTCAGAAAAGAAGCCTCCAAACAGAGCTTCAGAAAAGAAGCCTCCAAACAGAACTTCAGAGGCTTTTTTTTTCTGAAACTCTGTTTTGGAGGCTTTCAGAGGCAGGAAAAAAAAAGTTTTTTTTCTGAAACGGAGTTTCAAAAGTTTCAGAGGCTGAAAAAAAATAGAGCAAGGCACAGAGCTCACGACCAAGGAACTTGTTGCTAAAATTCACCTCTGGGAACAGCTGATTGGGGGTATTCTGGGAGGCCGATCCACCCGCCAATCAGCTGTTTTCGTATTTTCCTCCCCAAAAACTAAGATGCATCTTATACTCCGAAAAATACAGTATTGGCTCCATAATGACCATAGCGGAGAAAAATTACATGATATGCGTCGTTTCTGTGATGGATACTTGGATTTTTTGACATCATTTCCTGTTCTTGCAGATATTTTTCTCTAGCGATATAACTTGCCCCCTCCCTGTTGGAAAACTGGCAGATTCAGCATTGTATTAATTTGTTTAATCCCCTTCAAGGAAAAAAGGCTTTCTGAGGCCACCATACCCTTTAAAACCGTGGACTTATTCCAGTAGATATACTACCATGATCCTACACAGTGACATAGGATAGCACAATTCTACCCATTTCTTGTGCCTGAAGATACTTCACTGTTGGTAGATGTAATAGATTTATTTAATAGAATAACAGAGTTACAGAGGTTACAGATTCACGGAGTTGGAAAGGACCTTTGAGGTCAACTAGTCTGCAACCTTAAACACTCAAAGAGTCATTTGGACCCGTTTCCCACAGAAAAGAAAACACCGGGAGCCACAAAACCTGGGTGGGCGTGGCCAACTCGACATCACTCACTTTCACCAGTCACATGACCCCCCCCCTAGCCACATCTACCCAGCTGTTCATTAGGGCAGAGAACCAGTTGTTAAAAAACACTGGGAACCACAAAATTCTTTTGACATCTCTCTCTCTCTCTCCCTTCCCTCCCTCCTTCTCTCCCCCTCCCCCCTCTCTCTTTATCTCTCTCCCTCTCTACCTCTCTCTGTATTTCTTTGTCTCTGCCCCAGCCACTTCTCATTCACCCACCGTCACCCTTACCTTCTCAGGTCAGGTGAGGAGTGACTGGGAGGGAAGGTAAGGGGCGGGGCCAGCCAGTGGTGGGATCACCCGACAGGGAGCCACAGCTAAGGGCCCAAAAAGCCACATGTGGCTCTGGAGCCACAGGTTGCTGACACCTGATCTAGTCCACCACCCAAGCAGGAACCCTACACCATTTTTGACAGACGGCGGTCCAGTCTCTTCTTGAAAGCCTCCAGGGATGAAGCTCCCACAACTTCTGAAGGCAACTTCTGTTCCATGGGTTGATTGCTCTCACTGTCAGAAAATGTCTCCTTATTTCTAGGTTGAATTTCTCCTTGTTCAGTTTCCATCCATTGTTCCTTGTCTGGCCTTCAGATGCTTTGGAAAACAGATTGATCTCCTCCTCTCTGTGGCAGGGACCTTGGAAGGAAAATTAGAAGGGACCCCCCAGTCCAAACCTCTGCTCAAGCTGGAAACCTTACACCAAAACATGAAGCTGACAAACTACCTCCCCGTTATGAGCAAGCGGTGTGGCTCTCAGCCAACAGAACCAGATATTTTTTGTTAATGGCCAGATCCCTCCCCCAACTACTAAATCATTTTGACAGTGCCAAGTCAGCAGATCTTGGCTGAGGTCCTAACGGCTTGGAAGAGTCTGAGAAGAACGACACAAAGATGATATTCACACTCTTTTAGAAAAAGAAGAGATGCTCCCCGTGCTGTCTGGAAGGAGAGGAGGCAATTTAATATCTCACAAAGTGAGGCTAACAGCTTTGTGAGCAATTGGGTGATCTCTACTGGCATCTCAATCTTTGCGAATTGGGGCACCACGGATTTATTTCAGCCATAACTTCAGACAAGCTTATTTGATAATTGGTCCAGCCTTCTCACTTCTATGCCCTGACCTTCATGATTTACTATGGTTTTCACCTCAGAACAGCTTCCTCTGTACTTACATGGTTAACTCCCTGGTTTATGTATTCAGGAGAATTCCTCACTTTTTCAATAAATTGCCTGCAATCTCCTAGCCTTGATTAGATGCTAGGTCTCTCCCTCCCTCCCTCCTACATATCTATCTATCTATCTATCTATCTATCTATCTATCTATCTATCTATCTATCTATCTATCTATCTATCTATCATCTATCTATCTATCTATCTATCTATCTATCTATCTATCTATCTATCTATCTATCTATATTCTATCATCTATTATCAACCATCATCTATATCTATGTATCTACCGTCTCTCTATATCTATCAATTTCAACCATCTATCTGTCTGTTTGTAGCTATCATTTGTCTATCATCTATCCCCTGTATCTCTCTCCCCCCCACTCCCTCCCTTTCCCTCCCTCCCTCCTTCCCCCTCTCCCTCCCATCTACCTGTCTGTCTGTCTGTCTAGCTGTCTAGCTATTTAGCTATCTAGCTATCATCATCATCTATATCTATGTATCTACCGTCCCTCTATATCTGTGTATATCTATCAATCTCAATTATCTGTCTGTCTGTAGCTATCATTTGTCTATCATCTATCCCCTATCTTTCTCTCTCTCTCCCCCACTCCCTCCCTCCCTCTCCCTCCCTCCCTCCCCTCCCCCTCTTCTTCACACACACACATCTCTCTCTATCATCTATTATCATTCATCATCATCTATATCTATGTATCTATCATCTCTTTATATCTGTTTATATTTATCATCTCTTTATCTCAATCATCTGTCTGACTGTATCTATCAATTGTCTATCCTCTATCCTCTTTCTCTCTCTCCCCCCTCTCTCTTCTAAATCAAGTATCTTTTTTTAATCTTCCTGTATCTTTAAGGAAAACGAGATGTACAAGCCTAGCTTGTTCCCTTGAAGGGCATCAGTAACATTCATTGCATCTTTCATGACCATTATATAATTTGCTTTTCGTGCACAATTCCCACTAAATCATCTTTGGGACATCTGAGGTAGCAATAATCTACAATGTCAATTAACATTTTCAAAGAACTAACATGCCACTCTATTAAATGCATATTTCTTTTTTTAAATTTTTTAAATTTTTTTTATTAATTTAAGAAACCACAAAATACATTTATAAATAGAAGTAAAACAATATACAACAGGCATCATCTTAATGACATCTACTTATAATATCTGAATTTTTACAATATCTATATCCTATATTCTTCAGTTTACATTATTTCTCTCACCTTATATAATAATATTATTTTATTGATATCTGGTGTCTTTTCTTTAAATTTTATTTGATGTAAAAATTTATTTTACTCTATTGATATCTTTTCTTTTCTTTAATTTTTCTTTCTCTCTTTTTTTTTTTACTTTCCTCTAACCATTTATACCACTTTTGCCAGACCAGATAATATTCAGATTCTTCCTTTCTTTGGATCTCCTTGGTGAGTCTATCCATCTCCGCGCATTCCATAATTTTGGATATTAATTTCTCTTGAGTTGGTACCTCTTCTTGTTTCCAGTTTTGTCCGTATATTATTCTTGCTGCAGCCAAAATGTGTGTTATTAAATATATTATTTCTTTTTCATATTTGTTTGTCGGTATTCCTAATAAGTAAGTTTCTGGTTTTAATGGAACCTTTTGAGTTATTATTTGTTCCAGTTGTGTTTTTATATTGATCCAGAATTTTTTAGCTTTGGGATGAAATATTTCATTATATTGCCGCACAGCACTAAAGTGTTTTAAATACCGTGTTTCCCCAAAAATAAGACCCTGTCTTATATTTTTTTGAACCCTGAAATAAGTGCTTGGCCTTATTGCCATGCACTCAAAAGCCCGATTGGGTTTATGATCAGAGGATGTCTTATTTTGGGGAAAAGGGGTATATACTGTAAAAAAAATTTTAAAAAATAAGGCCCACTCGGGTGACTTTAGTTTGAAAATAAGCATATTGTTCTGAAGATAGATTGATTATAGCAATCATATCGGGGCCAAGGAAATTACACCAATGTGACCATGAAGGGGGGGAAAAATACTCTAATGTAATACTTCCATGTTTTGCATTAAGATAGACTGGATTTCTTTCAGTTGGAAAGAAATCTGACCTTTTTATTACAGTCAAATGAAAAATGCATTCTTTGCAGGGGGAAAAATACCTTAATGCAAAAATTCCATGTTTTGCATTAAGATAGACAGTGGGATAGCCACTTCTCATACCTTGCTTTAAGATCACTCATCTATGGAATGAATATATGGTTTTAGTATATTTGGTCTAGTTTAATGAAAAGAAGGACTAGGGGAGACATGATAGCAGTTTTCCAATATCTCAGGGGTTGCCACAAAGAAGAGGGAGTCAAGCTGTTCTCCAAAGCACCTGAGGGCAGGACAAAGAAGCAACGGATGGAAGGATGGAAACTAATCAAGGAGAGAAGCAATTTAGAACTAAGGAGCAATTTCCTGACAGTTACAATAATTAATCAGTGGAACAACTTGCCTCCAGAAGTTGTGAATGTTCCAACACTGGAAGTTTTTAAGAAGATGTTGGATAAACATTTGTCTGAAGTGGTGGAAGGTTTCCTGCCTAAGCAGGGGGTTGGACTAGAAGACCTCCAAGGTCCTTTCCAACTCTGTTATTCTGTTCTGTTCTGTTCTGTTCTGTTCTGTTCTGTACAATTCAATTCAATTCAATTCCACTCCCGTTCCGTTCCATCCCATCCCATCCCATCCCATCCCATCCCATCCCATCCCATCCCATCCCATCCCATCCCATTCCATTCCATTCCATTCCATTCCATTCTATTCTATTCTATTCTATTCTATTCTATTCTATTCTATTCTATTCTATTCTATTCTATTTTTTTGCTCAGGGGATTCTATTTCCCCACGATTCTTCTGCCGATAAAGTCAGATGGTACTGTACATAAACACAACATAGAATCAAATGCAGGCTTTCAAAAATGAGGCTTTAAAAAAATGCTCCACAATTGTGTTTCTCTTCTTATGAACGTAAACTGAAGCCTTCTCTGTCACACTGTTGAGCAAGAACAACACTCCCAGAGTGTGCTCTGCCCTTTCATTCAACAGTCACAAATGTAACGAGCTGTGAAAAATTTTCCATATAGATGCTTAAGGTAAAGGTAAAGGTTCCCCCTTGCACATACATGCTAGTCGTTCCTGACTCTAGGGGGCGGTGCTCATCTCTGTTTCGAAGCCGAAGAGACAGCGCTGTCCGAAGACGTCTCTGTGGTCATGTGGCTGGTATGACTCAATGCCAAAGACGCACGGAACGCTGTTACCTTCCCACCAAAGATGGTCCCTATATTTCTACTTGCATTTTTTTACGTGCTTTCGAACTGCTAGGTTGGCAGAAGCTGGGACAAGTCATGGGAGCTCACCCCATTACGCAGCACTTGGGATTCGAATCACTGAAGGCTGACCTTTCGATCGACAAGCTCAGTGTCTTAGCCACTGAACCACCGTGTCCCTTTATATATATAGATGCTTACTTTTTAATAAAAAGGTTTCTGCCCACTCTCTCTTCCCAAATACAAGCATCGGCAGTAGACGTTCTGCTTCTAGAATCCTTCTATCTCTACTTAATGGACACTATCATGCTTGAATTCTCCGGTCTGCCATATTTGAAATTCTCAGAATTCTGTTAATTGAGCAGAGAGAAGACAGCGTTTAATATTTCTGGCCATTCTTTCATTGTAATTATTGTGCACAATTCAGGCTACATTTTTTTTTGTCTGTTAGAAGGGACAAAAGAACTCAAGATCAAAACAGAGAAACCACAGTCCTGGTTGAGTAACTATTTCAGTTTGACTGCTCTGCATTTTTGTTGTTGTTAGTTGCGAAGTTGTGTCCGACCCATCGCGACCCCATGGACAATGTTCCTCCAGGCCTTCCTCTACCATCCCCTGGAGTCCATTGACGCTCACACCGACTGCTTCAGTGACTCCATCCAGCCACCTCGTTCTCTGCTGTCCCCTTCTTCTTTTGCCCTCCATTGTTCCCAGCATTAGGCTCTTCTCCAGGGAGTCCTTCCTTCTCATTTGGTGGACAAAGTATTTGAGTTTCATTTTCAGGATCTAGCCACCTACCCCAGCTCTTTGCTGTCCTATTTAGCCATATTTTTGAGGCTGGATGCATGCACCGAAGGCACCCACAAGAGCAAAGTGCATGCATGGTAGGCTGCCCTTGGGACATATCCGGAGACTCCAGTTAATCCAGAATGCGGCCGCATGGGTAGTTACGGGGGCTTCTTGTTACTCCTGTGTTACACCTCTCCTGCGTTGGCTGCACTGGCTACCGGTTGCTCTCCGGGTTCGTCTCAAGGTGCTGGTTTTAACCTATAAAGCCCTACATGGTTTAGGCCCAGGGTACTTACAGGACCACCTCCTGCCTTCCTCCCAACGTCCCGTGTGCTCCCATAGAGTGGGCCTCCTCCGGGTGCCGTCAGCCAAGCAATGTCAGCTGGCGGCCCCCAGGGGGAGGGCTTTCTCTGTCAGAGCCCCGACCCTCTGGAATAGTCTTCCCACCGACCTCAGGACGGCCCCCGACCTCCTCTCCTTCCGCCGGGGATTAAAGACATGGCTGTTTAAAGAACATTACGATCGTGGGGTTATATAGCCTTTTTTAGAATGATTTTAATGGATTTTAATGTGTTTTAATTGTGATTTGTATTTATGATTGTTTTTGTAAGCCGCCCTGAGTCCTTGGAGAGAATGGCAGCATATGAATCACATAAATAAATTATAAATAAATAAATAATCTAAGGTACCAGGCTGAGAAAACTTTTTTTTAAATGTATATTTGATTGTAATATTCAAAGGTAAAAGATTAGATTTGATATGGGTTCTGGGTGAAAGAACAGCAAGAAACTAGTCTACCATACTACTATCCAGGAAATTAAACAGTTGTTGTTTTTTCCTGGAAGGAAAAGCACAACGCTTGTTAAACAATTTGCAAGGTCTTTGCAAAATATCCTACTTGTATTTGCTTAGGCAGCTGAATCTTTCCTGAGCTTGTTTATATCTCTTCAGCCAGTCAGCACTAGAGTGTGATAAAATATTCAACACTCCCCCCCCCCCACAATTAGCCATGGGTAACCTTCCTTCAGTTTCCAGCTATTGTATAACAAAGCTACAATGAAGTTGCTTTCCCTACATTTGTGTGTAAATATTTACTGGCTGCAAAAAGAAAACAACAACAACAACCAAAAAACCCCCCAAACCCTACTACATCTACAACATAACTGTGAAAATATATTTGTAGCTTTGAATCTTCTGGAAATTTACAATAGAGGCTAAAAGCAGATAGACGAGTACAGTTGGGCATGATCTCTCAATGATTAAAATATCAATATTCTTAATGTTCATGATTAATTTTCCTTCGGGTGTTTTTCCCCCAAGTCCTGCTTACCTTAAGGACCCACCAAGAAAAATATTGAGACACTGACAGTAAATGTTAACTATAAAAATTAAATGTTAACTATAAAAATTAAATGTTAACTATAAAAAGACTATTGCTTAATGCATTGTAAGCCACCCTGAGTCTCCGGGGAAGGGCGACATATAAATCAATTTTTTTTAAAAAATAGATAGAATAAATAGAATTCTTTATTGGCCAAGTGTGATTGGACACACAAGGAATTTGTCTTCGGTACATAAGTTCTCAGTGTACATAAAAGATATAAGTGATAAACTACGATCATAGTCATCATAAATACATTCATAATGAATCAAAGGACTCAACACTTAGTGATAGTCATAGGATACTAAATAAGTAATCAACAAAAATCATACTAGGAATAAGTAAAACAGTATAAATCGTAAAGATACAAGCAACAAAGTTATAGTCATAAGTAGAAAAGGAGATAGGTAATAGGAAGGATGAGAAGAATAATCATAATGCAGTCTTAGTAAATAGTTTGACAGTGTTGTGGGAATTAGTTGTTCAGCAGAGTGATGGCATTTAGGGGAAACAACTTGTGTCTAGTTGTTCTGGTGTGTAGTGCCCTGTAGTGTCGTTTTGAGGGTAGGAGTTGAAACAATTGATGTCCAGGATGTGAGGGGTCTGTAGATATTTTCACAGCCCTCTTTTTATACAGGTCCTCAATGGAAGGCAGGTTGGTAGCAATTATTATTATTATTATTTTTGCAGTTCTAATGATCCTCTGAAGTCTCTGTCTGTCTTGTTGGGTTGCAGAGCCAAACCAGACAGTTATAGATGTGCAGATGACGGACTCAATAATTCCTCTGTAGAACTGGATCAGCAGCTCCTTGGGCAGTTTGAGCTTTCTGAGTTGGCGCAGAAAGAACATTCCTTGTTGTGCTTTTTTGATGACGTTTTTGATGTTAGGTGTCCATTTTAAGTCTTGAGATATGGTAGAACCTAGAAACTTGAAGGTCTCTACTGTTGATACTGTGTTGTCTAGTATTGTAAGAGGTAGTATTATAGGAGGGTTTCTCCTAAAATCCACCACCACTTCTACACATTTGAGTGTGTTTAGTATTTAGAATAACTGCTTTGGAAAGTCAGGTTGTTTCCAAATGTGGGTTATTCAGTAGTTTCTACTATAGGTGAAAAGTCCAAAATTTGTAGTTAAGGTTGCATAAGGTTGTGGTTTCCATTTAACCGGGAATGCTTTCTGTGGGGTTTAGCGGGGCTAACTTCTGAAGAAAAATATGGGTATTCCTCATCTTACAACCTCATCGAACTTACAACAGCACTGAAAAGACGTGACTGATGACTGGTTCTTCTGAAAAACCTCTAATGATGGAGCACCCACAACTTCTGTGGAGGCCATCCGTTCCACCGATTAATTGTTCACCCTGACAGGAAATTTCTCCTTAGTTCTAGCATGAGTGATGATGGAAGGGCTGACATTACTTGACCCTACACAATGTTTTCCAACCTTGGCATAACCTATTAGAATAACAGAGTTGGGAGGGGCCTTGGAGGTCCGCTTATCCAACCCCCTGCTTAGGCGGGAAACCCTACACTGCTTCAAACAAATGGTTATCCAGTATCTTAAAAACTTCCAGTGTTGGAACATTCACAACTTCTGCAGGCAAATTGTTCCACTGATGAATTGTTCTCATTGTCAGGAAATTTATCCTTGGTTCTTCTCTCCTTGGTGAGTTTCCACCCATTGCTTCTTGTCCTACCCTCAGGTCTTTTGGAGAATAGCTTGACCCCCTCTTCTTTCTGGCAACTCTTGAGATATTGAAACACTCCCCCGTAGTCTTTCTTTTCATTAAACTAGACATACCCAGTTCCTGCAACCGTTCAATCTATCTCAGCACCTACTTCTATTCTACTATCGCAGCACCATTGAGAGTGTCCTGACATTACAGCTTTCCCATCCCGCTCTGGGTCCAGCCAGTGGTGGCATTTGCCGGTTCTCCAAACTACTCAAAATTTCCGCTACGGGTTCTCTAGAACCTGTCAGAACCTGCTGGATTTCCCCCCTGAAACAAAGTATGTGTAGCAAATATATTTCGTTATCTTAAAATCTGCTCCTAAAACGAGAGAGAGAGAGAGAGAGAGAGAGAGAGAGAGAGAGAGAGAGAGAGAGAGAGAGAGAGAGAGAGAGAGAGAGAGAGAGAGAAAGAACGTTTTGTGGAATTACAAGGGTGGTGAAAGCATTTTCACGTCCACAATCCTTAACCATTCTTTTTAATATACAAAAGAGTCGTGTGCAGTTCTTCTAATTTGCTTACTGTCTCAGACAACCAGCAGAGTGTTGCTTTTGGTGTGTGTGTGTGTGTGTGTGTGTGTGTGTGTATTCTGTTGTTGACAGAGATGGTTTGAAAAAAGAAGGCCTTTGTGAGCCAACCGTACCATCGAAACACAGTAATTTTTGCTTTCACGGGGTCAATAGGAATCCCATTGTATGACCAAAACTCAGCCTTGTACAATGGCACGATTGAATCTTCTTGAATGCTTCCTTGCTCGGTTTGCTTCTCAGCTCTGAAAAAAAAATAGGAGAGGATCATGTGGTTTCTAAGTCTGTGGCTGCAAAATGATGCATTCCACAACCTGACACCAGGATAACGGGTACCCGTCAGCTGAGTTCCCAAGAGCAGGCAAGGAGAATAGCACTAGCAATAGGATGGGTTCTACTTACCTTTACTACCGGTTTGCAATGGGATCGCGCATGCGCAGATCATCTATGACGACATCCAGGAGGGTGGGGGGAGCCTCTCACCGGTTTTACTACCAGTTTGCAAGAACCAGACTGAACTGGGGGCAACCCACCACTGACTTAAACCTATATACTGCCTCATAGTGCTTTACAGCCCTCTCTAAGCGGTTTACAGAGTCAACCTATTTCCCCCAACAATCTGGTTCCTCATTTTACTAACCTTGGAAGGATGGAAGTCTGAGTCAACCTTGAGCCTGGTGAGGATCGAACTGCTGGCAGTGGGCAGAGTCAGCCTGCAATACTGAATTCTAACCAGTGTGCCACCAGGAAGGAGAATGAGAAAGGGAATAAGGGAGGGAGGGAAGGAGGGAAGGAGGGAAGGAAGAAAGGAAGGGAGGGAGGAAGGGAGGGAGGGAGGGAGGGAGGGAGGACAATAGCCCTTAGACCTATATACCGCTTCAGAGTGCTTTACAGCCCTCTCTAAGCGGTTTACAGAGTCAGCATATTTATCCCCATCAATCTGGGTCCTCATTTTATCCACCTTGGAAGGACGGAAGTCTGAGTCAACCTTGAGCCTGGTGAGGATCGAACTGCTGGCAGTGGGCAGAGTCAGCCTGCAATATTGAATTCTAACCAGTGCAAAAACAGCCTTCCCCATCTCTTTGGAGGCCCTCTAGAGGCCTGAAATGGTTCATTTCCCAACTTCCGGTTGGACAGGAAGTGATGTTTTGTGCTGTCCCCAGCCTTCAGAGCCTCACTAGGAGAGTATATGAAATAGTATAGGGCCATCAAGGCCCTATACCATTTCAGACAAATGGTTGTCTAATCTCTTCTTAAAAACTTCCAGTGTAGGAACATTCACAACTTCTGGTGGCAAGGGGTTCCACTGGATAATTGTTCTCACTGTCAGAAAGTTTCTCCTGAATTCCAGGTGGCTTCTCTCCTTGATTCGTTTCCATCCATTGCTTCTTATCGTGCCTTCTGGTGGTTTGGTGAATAGATTGACCCCCACTTCTTTATGGTGCCACTCAAATACTAGAATGCTGCTATCTCGTCCTTCTTTTCTCTAGGCTAGCCATACCCAAATCCTGCACTTCCCTGAGTAACTACTTCATATCTCGGATGCAAACAACTGGGACCCTTGCAAAATGAGATTTCTGCCGTTTGTTTTGCTTTACCTGTGTAATTCATCCTCCGGCTTTTTGTCTCTTCCACTCCTAGAGTCACCCGGCAGAGGATTTTTCAAATTAAAAGTTGACAGCGCCCTGGCTCTCAGTATCTCTCCTGATTTATGTAGCTGCTGAATCTCTGGATGTACCTAATTTTCCAAATTGGCTTGTACTCAACCAGGACACCTGCTCAGAATCACTGCTGCAACACCCACCGTCTCTGTATTATTATGCTGCTGCCAGAGTGAAATTCCCAGGAGGATGTCCTGGAATGCGTGGACGACCTTGGGGGACGAGGGGAGGAGATTCTGACTAGGAACCCATCAGAGAAGGGAGGCAGGAGCCCCCAGAGGCATAAGGGTCAGAGAAAGAAACTTTGGAAGAATTGCCCTGATGGATCAAGCAGCTGGTGGGATGTTTGTACTTCGAGACTTGCAAGCTTCTCTTAACGTAGCCTTTCAATATCATAAAGGTAGTATTCTGTCCTGTCCTGTCCTGTCTTGTCCTGTTCTGTGCCATTCCATTCCATTCCATTCCATTCCATTCCATTCCATTCCATTCCATTCCATTCCATTCCATTCCATTCTATTCTATTCTATTCTATTCTATTCTATTCTATTCTATTCTATTCTATTCTATTCTATTCTATTCTATTTTGCATTCCTATTCTATTCTGTTCTGTTCTGTTCTGTTCTATTTTGTTCTGTTCTGTTCTGTTCTGTGCCATTCCATTCCATTCCATTCCATTCCATTCCATTCCATTCCATTCCATTCCATTCTATTCTATTCTATTCTATTCTATTCTATTCTATTCTATTCTATTCTATTCTATTTTGCATTCCTATTCTATTCTATTCTGTTCTGTTCTGTTCTATTTTGTTCTGTTCTGTTCTGTGCCATTCCATTCCATTCCATTCCATTCCATTCCATTCCATTCTATTCTATTTTGCATTCCTGTTCTGTTCTGTTCTGTTCTGTTCTGTTCTGTGCCATTCCATTCTATTCTCCATTCAATTCTGTTCTGTTCTATTTTGCATTCCAATTCTATTCTGTTCAGTTCGGTTTGGTTCAATTCCATTCTGTTCCCTGTTCTGTTCTATTCTATTTTGCCTTCCTGTTCTGTTCTGTTCTGTTCTGTTCTACTCCACTCCACTCCACTCCACTCTATTCTATTTCTATTATACTCCAACCCATTTTTTGAGGGGAGGTTTATTTTAGCGCATGTGCTCAAAAGCCCAATTGGGCTTATTATCAGGGGATGTCTTATTTTCGGGAAAACAGGGTAATATTTGGGTAGGAAAATCAGTAAAAGATTGCAGGCTGAAAATTGGAAGGTTTTTTTTGTTTTGCTTTGTTTTAAAGTCTGTGTTATAGCTGTGGCAAGCCGTTCTTGTATTGCTGCCTGGAAATATGAGCCTTTTGGAACTCTCAAACATGACTTCTACAGGAGAGTTTATCTAAACTCAGGGACTGGATTTAAAACTGTTTAGATTTGGTGCCAAAATAGAAGCATGGCTAAGATCCACTTTTTTTATCGGGGGAAAAAAAAAGCATTTTAGAATTGGGTTACTATCGCAATCACATTGCTCTCCCCTCCTGCTCCGGTTTTTACCGTCCTCCAAATTCCATTCGCCACGGGGAAATGAACCTTATCACAACCTAACCTGATTTTCCAATAGCTGCATCGGCGTCTCGAGATTGTAAAATAAATAAGCTAGCATTCCCCGCGTGTAGCCAGCCACACAGTTTACCAATGTGATTTGTTGATTGTCAGATTTTAAAAAGGTGTTGTGTTGAATATCATATTTCCCCCCCCCTTTTAAAAACAATTTTGTTAGTGTAGCATGCAAAGAAAATACAATTTAATTGTGGACATGAGGGGGTACCCTCTGTGGAAGACCCATCGGCTGCTAGTTTCTCAGGACTGAAACACCAGGTGGGTTAACAATCAACAGTTGTGTTCTGATCCAGCTCCCAAAACATGACAAACTCTCTGAAGTTAACTCAAAGATTCCTTTATTAGGCGCGCCGGCAGCCTTGGCAAAAAGTTTCTCTCTCATTGCAGGCTAACAAGTCTGCCCATTCGGAAGATGAATAGTTGTCTGCCACACCTATTCATCTCTGCCCCCTGCCTTTTATCCCCAGAGCTAGGGTGGGGCTTCACTAGCAGCGATGGCTCTTCCGTCCCACGGACCGGCCCATGGATTTCCACTGCTCTCCTCTCCTCTGCTTTCTGCGCATCTGTGCATCAGGCACAGGACCCAGCTGTTCCTCCTCTTCCTCATGAGCCACCTGCAGACCTGGGGGCTGTTGACTCTCCATCTGAGGGCTGATGGATGGCCACCCCTCCACCCCTCCCTCCCTCCCTCCCTCCCTCCCTCCCTCCCTCTCTCTCTCTCTCTCTCTCTCTCTCTCTCTCTCTGCCAGCTCCATTCCCTCTTCCCCCTCAAAGCTCTCAGGTTGCCTTGATACTGACCCCAACTCTCACGCCTCCTCCTCCTCTGATTCGGCTGCTGTGGAGAGGCCAGTGGCCAACAGGCCACAAGAAGTGGCTTAGCTCCAAGGCTCAAAAAATAATCCCCATGAAGCCATGGGAAGTGCCAGAGAAAGTGACGTTATAATTAAACTGCTGCAGATATATTTCTATTCTATTCTATTCTATTCTATTCTATTCTATTCTATTCTATTCTATTCTATTCTATTCTATTCTATTCTATTCTACTCTACTCTACTCTACTCTACTCTACTCTACTCTACTCTACTCTACTCTATTCTATTCATATAAAATATAATATTCTGCCTTTTTAATATTTCCCAAAATATTTCATTCTTCTAGGAGGGGTGCCTGGCTCCCCACAGCCTGCAATTAGAATTTTACATATATAAGAATGCACATTTCCCCCCGTCACTGCATTCCTGCATTGCTTTGATTAGGAAGGGGGGATATATTTTTGTTCAGGTCAGTGAAAATGACCTTTTCCCACCTAGGATTAATTTAAAAAAGGGAGTTAAAAAGAAAAACCTCCAGATCACGCACTAACGGTGCAATCCATTTAATTAGCTGAGTTTTTTTTTTATTATTATTAAAGTCTCATGGATTCTTTTCTTTAGACCAAATGATTTATGGCTTCGGCATTTCATCCTCCCTGCAGAAAAACTTGCTTACGGAAGTTTTCCGGAGTAGAGATTTGAAACAGTTGGTCAGATACTTGCAATACCTTATTGAAAAGCTTGTAGATGGTCCTCAAGTGCATTTTTATGGCTACAGCTTACAACTTTTAACTTCAACACGTTGGAGAAAACAGAATCCTGTGCAATGTGTAATAAATCAAAACAAATGACACACACACACACACACACACAACCCCTGTAGAACAGTCTTTGTTATACACATGTGTTTATGGGTGTACCAGATTTTATAGCATTTTGCTCTCCAAAAAAGTTACTGGAGAAGTTTATGTGCTCATAATTTACAAGAGGCACTTTAATTTTATTAAACTAAATTAAATGGAGGAATAGTTCCCGTATTCTAAAGCCCACATCCTTTGATTGAGATGGATTTAGCTCTTATCCTGGAATAAAGAGCTCCATTAATTTTTATCTTCTTTCCCTTACACTTTGCTTGATGCTCCTTTGAAGGGAAAGTGTCTCCATTCTGATTTCCTAACCGTCAGTCTTTTTTACTGGATCCTTTCATTCTCTGAATTCTGCAAATTGGTGACTGAACAGATTAGAATGAGAAGAGAAATCTGTTCCTATCAACTGTACACTCTTAGATCCAGTGGTGAAATTCAATTTTTTTTTACAACTGATTCTGTGGGCGTGGCTTGGTGGGCGTGGCAGGGGAAGGATAGTGCAAAATCTCCATCCCCTCCCCACTCCAGTGGGAAGGATATTGCAAAATCCCCATTCCCTCCCCACTCCTGGGGGAAGGATATTGCAAAATCTCCATTCCTACCCCACTCTGGGGCCAGCCAGAGGTGGTATTTGCTGGTTCTCTGAACTATTCAAAATTTCCGCTACCGGTTCTCCAGAACCTGTCAGAACCTGCTGGATTTCACCCCTGCTTAGATCTCAACCCAATCCATTACCTTCCACATCAAACAACATTCTAGGAACTTATCATTCTCTGATTTTCAACTCCCACAACTTACAGTCCAAATGATGATATGTTAAAATGCTTTAAAACGTCAGCAACACTTGCTATTTTGGGGTTCAAAGACCACCCTTGGGATATTGCATCCAGTTTTGGTTGCCACAATATAAACAAAGATGTTGAGATTCTAGAAAGAGTGTCCTGCCCCAGCTTCGGATTCTCAGAGAATGTGACACATACCAAGCTTCGCAAACACTGTTTAATTCCAAACAAACCCCTTTCAAGAATGCAGGCTTCCTGTGCAAAGGGTCCTTATCAAAGTTATTAGGAACAAAGTCTGACAAAGGTTGGCAATCAGCCCAGAAACCCAGATATGAGAAGTCGCTCGCTCTCCAAGATGCTCTGTAGTAATGAGACATTGTTTCTAGCAAGAAAGCACTAGCTGTGCGTGACTTAAATAGGCTAAGGGAGCCTATTTATCCTCAAGCCCTACTCTCAAGTAGACCTTCTCCTCCTGAGTAGCCACTCCTGCCTTTTGGCAGCCCTGCGTGCCCGAGCATTGAGGAGAGACTCCTCCACTTCACTCTCTCCACTGGAAGGAACCTCTAGACGTTCTGAAGGCCCTGGCTGAGTCTCTGCCTCTGGCATCACATTCTTTTCAGCCTTCTCACTGTTCGACGCGAGCGCCAGCTGCGCCGGCTGCTGGCACAACACCACACCAGCCTCCTCATCATCGGGATCAGCCACGATCCACACAGAGAGCTGGTGGGCCACAACAAAGAGTGCAGAGAAGAGCAACAAAGATGATTAGGGGACTGGAGGCTAAAGCATATGAAGAACGGTTGCAGGAATTGGGTATGTCTGGTCTAATGAAAAGGATTAGGGGAGACATGATAGCAGGGTTCAAATATCTCAGGGTCTGCCACAAAGAAGAGGGAATCAAGCTATTCTCCAAAGCACCTGAAAGGCAGGACAAGAAGCAATGGGTGGAAACTCATCAAGGAGAGAAGCAACTTAGAACTAAGGAGAAATTTCCTGACAGTTAGAACAATTAATCAGTAGAATAACTTGCCTCCAGAAGATGTAGGTAACCCTCGCTGGAGGCTTTTAAGAAGGACAATCACTGGTGGCACACAGAGCCATATCTGTGGGCACACAAGCCTTTGCCCCAGCTCAGCTCCAGTGCACATGCATGCACCAGCCAGCTGATTTTCATCTGGCCCGCCCATGCCACCCTTCCACATGGCCTGTTTTGGATGCCAGGTTAGTACAGGGCTCATGCAGAGGCTCTGGGAGGGCATTTTTGGCCTCTGGGGGGTTGGGGAGGCTGTTTTCGTCCTCCCTAGGCTCCAAGAAAGCCTCTGGAGCCTGGGGAGGGCAAAACACAGGCCTACTGGGCCCAGCAGTAATCTTTTTGCTGCCGTGTGCCAAAAGCAGGGGGAGCGCGGAAGGGCTATGCATGCATTCAGGGGGCGTGGCGTGGCATGGCATTGAATCATGGGTATGGGCATGCATGCATGTGATCCCCCCTGCTCCCCCTGCTTTTGGCACACGATGGCAAAAAGGTTATCCCTCACTCCTGCTTGCGCATGGGGTTGGGCTAGAAGAATACCAAGGTCCCTTCCAGAGGTGGTATTCAGAAGGCTCTGACCAGTTCTGGAGAATCAGTAGTGGAAATTTTGAATAGTTCAGAGAACCGGTAAATACCACCTTTGACTGGCCCCACACCCATCTATTCTCTGCCTCCCAAGTCTCAGCTGATTAGGAGGAAATGGGAATTTTGCAGTAACCTTCCCCTGGAGTGGGGTGGGAATGGAGATTTTGCAGCATCCTATCCTTGAGTGGGGTGGAAATGGAGTTTTTGCAGCATCCTGCCCCTGGAGTGGGGGGTGGAAATGGAGTTTTTGCAGCATCCTGCCCCTGGAGTGGGGGGTGGGAATGGATATTTTGCAGCATCCTGCCCCAGGAGTGGGGGGTGGGAATGGAGATTTTGCAGCATCCTTCCCCTGGAGTGGGGGGTGGGAATGGAGATTTTGCAGCATCCTATCCTTGAGTGGGGGGTGGAAATGGAGTTTTTGCAGCATCCTGCCCCTGGAGTGGGGGGTGGGAATGTAGATTTTGCAGCATCCTTCCCCTGGAGTGGGGGGTGGGAATGGAGATTTTGCAGCATCCTTCCCCTGGAGTGGGGAGGGAATGGAGATTTTGCAGTATCCTTTTCCCCGTCACGCCCACCTAGCCACGCCCACTAAGCCACACCCACAGAACCGGTAGTAAAAAAAAATGGAAACCCACCACTGCCCCCTTCCCACTCTGTGATTCCGCTATTCTCGATCTCTGCTATTCTTAAAGAGCTTCTAGCAGCATGTAAGTGATTTGGGTTTATCCCCTTGCTTGGTGAGTATGTTTTTTTTTTAATGTTATGCTTTTACCTCTGTTTGCTTGAATTAATAATAAAGCTTTAACTCCCTTTATTTACTTCTGTGTTCATGGTCTCTGGACCTCAAAGAACCCACTGTCTGAGCCCCCCATTCCCAGATCATGCCCTGACACTTTGTTTACTTTCTCAGTTTGTTTACTTTCCCAGATAGATTAAATCGGTCATTAATAACAGGCCACATCAAGGTAATCAGTCGGACCTGGCCCGTTGAGGAGATGATGAATGCGAATTAAGGCGGCAGGATCTCCATTGTGCTTTAATGCCTTGATAATAATCGCTGCGGCATCAGAAACTTTTGCAAACGGGCAATTTTAACTGGACACCCCCCCCCCCCAGCGTGGCTATTGAAGGAATGGGCTTGGATCCTAATCTAGGGTTTTTATGGTTTGCAGCTGCCATTTGGCAGGACGGCCAGCCTCGACGAGGCTTCTGTCCCTTATGGTTTCAACCCCGACGAGGCGGCTTGGATGAACAAGAGCCAGTCGGGGAAAACAATGGGAAATTAAAACAAACAAGTTACCTCAGGGCCAAAGCAGGACCCAAAGGGGCAAAGCGTCGGAAGAGGAAAAAACATTAGCCAGCCAGGGGGGAAGAAAGCAAGCTAAAAATAAATTCGTAGGGCCCGATATTATAAAAGCGTCCGCATCGTCTGGAGTCGTCCAAAGAAAGAGTTTTACAGGAAAGGAATTCCAAAGCAAAATCTGCAGCCCCAACTTGGTAACAGCATCAGTGCTAGAAGTGAATGGAGTTGGCTTTCCTTCGAGCACCCCACTCCCTTCTAGCATGGATGAGGTTACCTAGTTGGGTAATGAAACGTCTGTGAGAAAAGAACCAAGCTCAGAGAGCACCAAGGACCCCAAGTCCTCCTTCTCCTCCTCTTCCATCCACAAACCCTTCTGGCACTGATGAGGTTACCTAGTTGGGTAATGAAATATCTGAGAGAAAAGCACCAAGCTCACAGAGCATCAAGGGGCCTCCTCCTCCTCCTCCTCCTCCTCCTCCTCCTCCTCCTCCTCCTCCTCCTCCTCCCCTACTCCCTTCTAGCACTGATGAGGTTACCTAGTTGGCTAATGAGGAAACAACCAAGCTCAGTGAGAAGCAACGGGCTCCTCATGTCGTTAAAATGTTGATTTTGCTTCAAAGCGGAGAAATGTCTCCCTTTCTTCCAAAATTCTTTTTAGGTGTTGCTCTTCCAACCCCTCTGTGCTTTGCAAAAGGTTTTGCAAAGGCCTGACTAAGGTGGCTCGGTGGCTAAGAGACTGAGCTTCTCGATCAGGAAGTTCGGCAGTTCGGCGGTTCGAATCCCTAGTGTAGGTCTCCTGCGTGAGCAGGAGGTTGCACTAGATTTATTTATTTATTATTTATTAATTTTATTTCTATACCGCCCTTCTCCCGTAGGACTCAAGGCGGTGTACAGCCAAGATAAAAACACAAAACACACCAACATCCTAAAATCACAATTTAAAATCATTCAACCGTTTGGATGACCTCCAAGGTCCTTACCAGCTCTGTTATTGTTACCGAATTATACCGCAGTGACAGCCCCATCCCTCTTTCCTAACAATTGAAGCAAAATCCTCGTTTTTCACCTCATTGGCATGAGGCATTGGCATGATTCACGCTGTTGTTTACATGTCTTTGTTGACTCGATGGTATCTTCCCCACAGCCTCTTCTGCAAACCCATATAATTTTGCTTTCACCTTCCATTATCTACTTCTCAACGGACCAGGCAGCCATGGAAAACCACGCTCGAGAGGGCTGAGCAACAACGCACCAAGATCGAAGCGGGTTTCAACAAGCGTTGAGTTAAAGATTCCCCCTGTCAGCTGAGGCTGAATAAATAAAAAATCACATGGTTTTCTTAGAAATCTAGTCAAGACGCAAATGTAGTTTGAGGGAGTCCATCTCATCTTGGCTTAACAAACATTTGTTTAACAACCTTCCAAAGAATAGAATAGAATAGAATAGAATAGAATAGAATAGAATAGAATAGAATAGAATAGAATAGAATAGAATAGAATAGAATAGAACAGAACAGAACAGAACAGAACAGAACAGAACAGAATAGAATAGAAAATATGGAATGGAATGGAATGGAATGGAATGGAATGGAATGGAATGGAATGGAATGGAATAGAATAGAATAGAATAGAATAGAATAGAATAGAATAGAATAGAATAGAATAGAATAGAATAGAATAGAAAATATGGAATGGAATGGAATAGAATGGAATAGAATAGAATAGAATAGAATAGAATAGAATAGAATAGAATAGAATAGAATAGAATAGAATAGAATAGAATAGAATAGAATAGAATTCTTTACTGGCCAAGTGTGATTGGACACACAAGGAATTTGTCTTTGGTGCATACACTCTCAGTGTACCTAAAAGAAAAGATACATTTGTCAAAAATCATAAGGTACAACACTTAATGATAGCTATAGGGTACACATAAGCAATCAGGAAGCAATATCAATATAAATTTTACGGATACAGCAACAAGTTACAGTCATACAGTCATTAGTGGGAGGAGATAGGTGGTGGGAACAATGAGAAGATTAATAGTAGTCCAGACCTAGTGAATAGTTGGACAGTGTTGAGGGAATTATTTGTTTAGCAGAATGATGGCATTCGGGAAAAAACTGTCCTTGTGTCTAGTTGTTCTGGTGTGCAGTGCTCTATAGCATCGTTTTGAGGGTAGGAGTTGAAACAGTTTATGTCCAGGATGCAAGGGGTCTGTAGATATTTTCACAGCCCTCTTTTTGACTCGTGCAGTAGACAGGTCCTCAATGGAAGGCAGGTTGGTAGCCATTGTTTCTTTTTTTTTTTTTTTAAAAAAAGTTCAAAGGCATTGAAAAAAGTGATTTTTTTGATATGCAGAGCCAGTCAGGATTGTTAAAAGCAATTATCACCATTTCAATTGCAACCCGGAACAGAGATCCTAGTAATATATTAGCTCCTAGGAGCTCCCTTGAGTTGTTAAAGGGAGTCTGGAGAAGACATTTGAAATCCTAATACCACTCTATAAAGCCTTAATATGACCACACCTAGAATACTGGATCCAGTTTTGGTCACCACAGTTTTAAAAAATTGTTGAGACTCTACCAAGATTGCAGAGAAGAGCAACCAAGATGATTAGGGTACTGGAGATTAAAACATATGAAGAACGGTTGCAGGAACTGGGCATGTCTAGTTTAATGAAAAGAAGGACTAGGGGAGACATGATAGCAGTCTTCCAATATTTGAGGGGCTGCCACAAAGAAGAGGGAGTCAAGCTATTCTCCAAAGCACCTGAGGGCAAGACAAGAAGCAACAGGTGGAAACTCATCAAGGAGAGAAGCAACTTAGAACTAAGGAGAAATTTCCTGAATGTTAGAACAATTAATCAGTGGAACAGCTTCCCTTTGGAAGTGGTGGGAGCTTCATCATTGGAAGCTTTCAAGAAGTGACTGGACTGCCCTCTGTCAGAAATGGTGTAGGGTTTGCTTGGGTTTTTGGGTTTGGACTAGATGATCTACAAGCAGTGGTGGGATTCAGCCGGTTTGCACTTATTCGGGAGAACCGGCTAACTTTCTAAGCGTTTTGGAGAACCAGTTGTTGGAAGAAATTTTATTTTGTTTTTTTTCCCTTCTTTACAGCACTAATCCTGTAAGGAAGGCAGGAAGGAAACATTCTGGTGTTTCTAGCCTAATCTTTATTGCCCTGCTTACAGAAACTGCCTCTCTGGTTAACCCTTGTTACATTGTAACAGCTAAGACGAAGCGCCCATCGACGTGAGTGACGTTGAGTTGGCCACACCCACATGGTCACATGACCACCAAGCCACGCCTACCCAGCTGGTCATTAGGGCAGAGAACCGGTTGTTAAATTATTTGAATTCCACCACTGCCTACAAGGTCCCTTCTAACTCCAGTAAGCCTGTTTATTTCTGGTAAGTAAATTTGCAAACCTTTGCCTGACTCTTGCAATGTACTTTTACGGGGAAGCTGTAATTGCAAAATAATACTTTTCCCATGCTCATGTCTGTCCCTCTAAGGGTAAATATTTTTTTCCCCCCTTTTGTAACACAATTGATATAAAGTTTAAACGGCTTAGAGGAAGCTTCGAGAAGACAGATTTGAAATTTTATCAATCACTAGCTTCTCTCTCCCTCTGAAGATTAAATCGAGGCTACATTTTGAGCATAATATAAAAGATTCGTTTCAGGGAGTATTACAGCATCTCTTCTGAGATTTTTTTTTCCCCCCTCCTCAACTGCTTTTTTTTTAAAAAAAAACAACGTTTCTCAGATGCTATTTTATTTCTTATAGTTACCTTGATCAAAGATTGTGTTTGCTCCACGCCAAAGTTTATTGGTTTTTACGAACCTTGCAGGTGTTACCTGCGGGAAGAACGCATCTTCAAAAAGATTTCAGATGCTTAACCTGTTGTGCTGTACACATGTTTTGCTGTTTGTATCTGGAGGTGAGTGAAAGAGAGAAAGAGTTCAACATCCACTTTGAAAGGCTGGAGTGGTTTTTATTTTTCTTCTTCTCTGGGTAATCATAAAACGTTTTTTCACCGTTAAGAGGTGAGACCGGGATGAAAAATACAACTGAAAATAGGGCGGCCTTTTGCTGGCTCATTTCAGGCAGCTATATATTTGTCCGTCTGCTGTTGAACATTACTGGAGAGAATGACGATGACACAGTCCTGTGAACAATTCATTACCAGATGCTGGCTGCTGCATCTCAGATGATCCCTAGAGGGCAGCAGAGGGATGAGGCTTTGCTGTATATTTTTTGCCACCAATCTGATCTGGTAGGGCCAAGGGTGAAATTCAACGGGGTCTGACACCCTACTGGGGAACCGGTAGCGGAAATTTTGAGCAGTTCAGAGAACTGGCAAATACCACCTCTGGCTGGTCCCAGAGTGGGGTGGGAATGGAGATTCTGTAATATCTTTCCCCCAGGAGTGGGGTGGGAATGGAGATTTTGCAGTATCCTTCCTCTGCCATACCCACCAAACCACACCCACTAAGCAACACCACGCCCACCAAGCCATGCCCACAGAACTGTAGTAAAAAGAAAAATTGGATTTCACCACTCAGTAGGGCTATTTTATATATTGTTAGTTGTGAAGTTGTGTCCATCCCATCGCGACCCCATGGACCATGTTCCTCCAAGCCTTCCTGTCGTCTACCATCCCCTGGAGTCCATTGAAGCTCACGCCAACGGCTTCAGTGACTCCATCCAGCCACTTCATTCGCTGTTATCCCCTTCTTGTTTTGCCCTCCATCTTTCCCAGCACGAGGCTCTTCTCCAGGGAGTCCTTCCTTCTCATTAGGTGGCCAAAGTATTTGAGTTTCCTCTTCAGGATCTGGCCTTCTAAAGAGCAGTCAGGGTTGATCTCCTCTAGGACTGACTGGTTGGATTGCCTTGCAGTCCAAGGGACTCACAGGAGTTTTCTCCAGCACCAAAGTTCAAAGACCTCCATTCTTTGGCGCTCAGCCTTCCTTATGGCCCAACTTTCACAGCCAGACATTGCAACTGGGAAAACCATAGACTTGACTTTACTCCTGAGTCAGTCCTGGTTCCTTAGCTGTTCCCTTCTCCTGGCAGCTCTGTGCATGCACACACTGGGAACAGGATCCAGCTGTTCATCTGCCTCACTGATGTCTGACTCTGAAGGCAGCTGATAACTGTCAGACGGCTCTGGCCCCCTCTCTGCCTCAGATGCAGAGCCCTCATCAGAGCCTTCCCCAGACTCCAGGACTCCTCAACCTCCTCACTGTCTTGAGTCTGCCATCAGTTCCGCTGAACGCTGGCAGGCCACAACAAAGGTATTGAAATCAGACAAGGATAGAAGGAAAAGAACAGAAACCGGGAAGTTAGCAGACATTCTTCAAGTCCCATCGGACACAGAAATCTAGCCGTCCAGAAAGAAGGCAGTCAAGGTGACACGTGATGGATTGTAATAGAAAACAGCAGCTGGTAATGAATAAAAGGACAAATTCTATAGGTGTCTCGTTATCTCAGGAGTTTCCCATTTGGGCACGCTTCCATCAATGTTTATCAAGTGCTTCATTCAGGAATGAATGCGGGGGGGTGGGAAACCCAACCCTGAAAATAAGAACGAGCAACCCTTATCATAGATTTGTGAGAGGAAGAATTTAGAACATTGTAATCCGTTGCAGTGTTGAAATCCTAAGGGGGGGGGGAGAGAGAGAGAGAGAGAGAGAGAGAGAGAGAGAGAGATCAGAAAGTGAAAGATGAAATAGAAATAGGGAGGAAAAAAGTAGACAGATTTTTTTCCCCCCAACCTTGGTATTAACCAGAATACTTGGGAACATCTTAAGGTGCTCACTTTTTGTGTTTTGTTTTGTTTTGTTTTGTTTTGTTTTGTTTTGTTTTGTTTTGTTTTGTTTTGTTTTGTTTTGTTTTGTTTTGTTTTGTTTTGTTTTGTTTTGTTTTGTTTTGTTTGTTTTGTTTTGTTTTGTTTTGTTTTGTTTTGTTTTGTTTTGTTTTGTTTTGTTCTGTTCTGTTCTGTTCTGGTTTTTCTTGTTTTATATTTTTTATTTTATTTTATTCTATTTTTATTTTATATTATATTTCATAGTATTATTTTATTTTATTATTTTATTTATTTTGTTTTGTTTTTTGTTCTATTCTGTTCTGTTCTGTTCTGGCTTTTGTTGTTTTGTTTTATATTTTTATTTTATTTTATTTTATTCTATTTTTATTTTATTTTATATTTTATAGTATTATTTTATTTTATTATTTTATTTATTTGTTTTGTTTTGTTTTGTTCTGTTCTGTTTTGTTTTTTGTTGTTTTGTTTTATATTTTTTTATTCTATTCATTCTATTTTTATTTTATATTTTATTATATTATTTTATTATTTTATTTCACTTGTTTTGTTTTGTTGTTTTGTATTGATTGTTTTTTTTCAGGTGTTTTATTACCCAATTAAGTAACATGACCAAAACTAATTCTACCCCATCCACCCCAACAATTTAGACCAGGACTGTCCAACTCAAGGCCCACGGGCTGGATCCACCTCACGAGGTGCTTAAATCTGGTCCGTGGGGCTGGCCTGGAAATATCAAAGGACCGACCCGTGGTGCCTCTGCCAGCCAAAATGGACTGCCTGGGGGGGGGGGGGCAGGCTCACGGGGCCTCTGTGTGGCCCATTTTTGGCTGGCAGAGTGCTGCTGGAGGCCAGGGAGGCTGAAAATGGGCCATGCAGGGGCCTCGTATGGCCCATTTTTGGCTGGCAGATTGCTGCAGCATGGCCACCCCACCTCACTCATTTTGGAAAACAAAGTACTGCAGGAGGCATTTATTTATTTATTTATTATTAATTAGATTTATATAACGCCCTTCTCCTTACGGACTCAGGGCGGTGAACAGCCGAGTAAAAATCAGTACATAAATAAATATTAAAATACATCAACTCTAAAAACTCTAAAAATTTTAAAAAATTCAACAGGGATCAGGCTAAACCGGCAAGCTGAAAAAGATAAGTTTTCAGGGCCCGACGAAAAGTCCGGAGGTCGGAGATCGTTCTCAGTTCTGGAGGAAGATCATTCCAGAGGGTAGGGGCTGCCAAGAGAAGGCTCTCCCCCTGGGGGTCGCCAGCCAGCATTGTCTGGCTGATGGCACCCTGAGGAGGCCCTCTCTGTGGGAGTGAATCGGCCGGTGGGAGGCAATTGGCGGCAGAAGGCGGTCCCATAAGTACCCTGGTCCTAAGCCATGGAGTGCTTTAAAGGTGATTACCAACACCTTGAAACGCACCTGGAAGTCCACCGGCAACCAATGCAGCTCACGCAGGAGAGGTGTCACGTGGGAGCACCCCGTCGCTCCCATAATCCCCCACGTGGCCACATTCTGCACCAGTTGGAGCCTCTGGGTGCACCCCAAGGGGAGCTCCATGTAGAGAGCATTGCAGTAGTCCAGGCAAGAAGTGACGAGCATCCGTCCTATTTCTCCCCCTCCCTGCTACCCCCCCCCTGGCCCATGGAAGAGAACTACAATGCTGATCCGGCCCATCCAGTTTGACACCCCCCTCCGATTTAGACCCTCTGCAAGTAGCACATTACATGCACAAATTTGTTGTTGCTGTGTAACCATCCATTCGCGTCCGATTTTGACGGCTTTATAGGCAACGGGCTCTCCATGCTACCCTATCAAACACAGCTTCCTTCAATTGTTGGATGTTCATCGTATCGGATTTCATGCAATCGAGCCAGCGTGTCCTTTCCTTGCCCCTTCTCCACGTTCCACCAACTGTTCCTTGACTTCTTCTCCAAAGAATTGGCACCAATACAGGCCAGATATTACTTCGCTATTCCGCGAAACGTTCAGATGCTTCCCACGGCTCCTGCTGATGAAAGGAGCGGAAAAGTCCTTTTTCTATTATTGTATGCCAGTGTGTCTGTATTGATTGTGTGAGAGTGACACTGTATATGATATTATGCTGCTCACTCGCGTCTGTTTTTGAAGGATTCATCAATGCACTCTTATTTTCCTGAGCTACATTTCTCAAAAATTTAAAAAAACGAGACGCTAAAAGCCAAAACCTTTTTCTCTAGATGCTGTTACAGAAATCTTTAGTCCATTATTTATTTATTTATTTATTTATTTATTTATTTATTTATTTATTTATTTATTTATTTAATTAATTTTTATACTGCCCTTCTCCCAGAGGACTCAGGCCAACAGTAAAAACAAACCCGGATACCAAATTTAAAAACAGTTTAAAACATATTAAACAATTTGGCCCTAATCGTTAAAAGTAAACCCCAATTAAAATTCCTGTTTAGGCCAGCCCAGCTTGTTGGAATAATCGTGGCTTGAGGCACAGCGAAAGGTGCCTAAGTCAGGGATCATCCGTTCATTTTACCATTCAACTTACATTGAATTTTTTCTTTTCTTTTCTAAGCCTCCTGATTCTTAGAGGCTGTCATCATTACTACTATTGTAATAAAATGAAATGAAGAATAATCAAGTAACAGAGCACAGCTCCCCTTCCAATGCACCGGGCGAGGGGGACGGAGAGTCTATACACCGTAAATAATGTAAGTTTCTACAACCCGGTGCCTTCCATGTGTTCGACTACATTTCCCAGGATTCCCAGCCAACATTCCCTGAATCTCTGAAAGGAAGCATTGGAATATGAGTAATACTAATTGAATTCATGGTTATTTTGCTGTCTTATTTTCAGGGGAGGGCTTATTTCGGGAGGAGGTCTTATTTTCAGGGAAACACGGTATAAATATTTCATCTTCCTTTAGTGTGCCGTCAGGGTACAAATATCTCTGTACAATAATCATCAAGATTTACAACAGCATTCATTACATTGATATTAATTCTCTGATCTTACAATTGAAACATTGAACATAGTAAACGTTTTCATTTCCCCCTCTTAAAGTATCTTCTAATAAAAATATAATAATAATATTAAGCATAATAATCCTAATAGTCCTAATAATAACCATTCTTACAGGATAGATGTCAAAGCATCCCTGGCCTGGTCTCGAGTTGCCATAGGCCAGGGAGGATGGGAAACTGGCAAAACTGCACAACAGCCAAAACCAAAAACACATTCCAGACATATCTCTCCCAAGGCTGTATCCCAGGGTTACCTACAGCAGCAAGGTGAGTGACCTCTACAACCGGGTGAAATTGCTCCATTGGTCAATGTGATTGATGACACACCCTGGAGGGAGGGAGGAAACAGGGTGATAGTTGGAGCATAAATTATGTAGGGTCAGAGCTGGCTTCACTTGGGAACATGTTTACATGAAGTTCCTAATAAATAATTGGATTTCTTTTGAAGCTTGGCTAGAGACTCATGATTTAATTAGGGCATCCGTTGGAACCCCGACAATTCAAGGATGACCTACATGATCCCTTCCAACTCTGTTAATCTGTTAAACCCATGATGGCGAACCTATGGCATGGGTGCCACAGGTGGCATGTGGAGCCATATTGGTGGGCACGCGAGCTCAGTTCCGGCACACGTGCGTGCACTGGTCAGTTGATTTTCAGGCCTTTTGGGCCCACCAGAAGTCAGGAAATACGCTGTTTCCAGCCTCCAGAGGGACTCAAGTTGGAGGGGGAGGCCGTGCTTGCCCTCCCCAGGCTCCTAGAAAGGCTCTGGAGCGCAGGGAGAGTGAAAAATGGGCCTACTGGGCCCACCGTGCTATCGTGTGCCAAAAGCAGGGAAAGCATGAGGGGTGGGGTGGGGCGCATAGAATTATGGATGTGGGCACACGTACATGTGACATTCCCCCACACTCCCCTTGCTTTTGGCATGGAATGGCAAAAAGGTTAGCCATCCCTGTGTTAAACCATCTGTTCAGTTTAGCAGGAAGAGCTTTCATAAGCCAGAGGGGTGCTGAATGAAAAAGATACTTGGGAAAGTACTTTTTCTATACAAGATGTCCTTGACTTACGACCAAAACTGAGTCCAACATTACTGCGGCTAAGCAGAAATTACTTGCTGCGGTTGGTAAGTGAAACACTTGGCCAATAAAAAATTCTATTCTATTCTATTCTATTCTATTCTATTCTATTCTATTCTATTCTATTCTATTCTATTCTATTCTATTCTATTCTATTCTATTCTATTCTATTCCATTCCATTCCATTCCATTCCATTCCATTCCATTCCATATTTATTCTCTTCTCTTCTCTTCTCTTCTCTTCTCTTCTCTTCTCTTCTCTTCTCTTCTCTTCTCTTCTCTTCTCTTCTCTTCTCTTCTCTTCTCTTCTCTTCTCTTCTCTTCTCTTCTCTTCTCTTCCCTTCCCTTCCCTTCCCTTCCCTTCCCTTCCCTTCCCTTCCCTTCCCTTCCCTTCCCTTCCATATTTTCTCTATTCTATTCTATTCTATTCTATTCTATTCTATTCTATTCTATTCTATTCTATTCTATTCTATTCTATTCTATTCTATTCTATTCTATTCTATTCTATTCTATTCTATTCTATTCTATTCTAGAGTTTTTGGGTCCTGAGTCTCTCAGAGAAGAAACCTCAAACTAGCATGGCCTATTCAATCTTATTGACCAGGTAGAAGTAGCTACTGAAAATACCAACCCAGGTCTTTTGACAGTAGCTTCTTCCAAAATAGCACCAATAAACTTTTATTTGAACTCTTTTATCTCTTCGAGATTAAAAAAAAAAAGGAAACTTTGAAATGGCTTAGATGTTATCCTCCCTTGCCTCACAGTAATAACTATAACTAGATCCTCCCCACCCCCCACCCCTTAATCACTTCTTTTAGTTTTAGTACAGCTTTTTGAAATTGCTTTGAAATCTACTCAGGATATTATCAGGGATTCTTAGATCTTTATAAATAGGATCGGGGGTTTTTTCCTCCTTTTTTTACGTGAACAAAAATGGTTGAATAGGTTCAAGGAGCTCTTAATGGTTTTTTTCCCCCCAAGGCATTTGTTGGAGAAAAAAATTTGCTGAAGGCAAAAAGAGTCCAAAAACCCCATTTCAGTTGGCACCTTTTGGGGCAGAGTAAAAAGACGGATTATAAAAGTGAGCCAAACCACAGGAGAATTAACTTCCAACTTTTTTCCTAAAACAATTAACAGTTCCTCTGTCATCCTCCTCCTCCTCCTCTTTTAACGACCCCATAATCCCTTCTGGGGTGGAGTCTGGGCAACTGAATGAAGCTGAGTGTTTACTGGCCGGATACCCTGCCTGTCGCCAATGAGGAGTTTTTTTTTCCAGCAGATATATTCTCAGTGCACCCAGAGAGTGAAATACCTGCTTGTACCTAGAATCAAACTCACAGCCTCCTGATTGCGAGGCGAGAACTCCACCTTTAGGCCGCTGCAACACTCCATTACGTTCCTCTGGGATGGGATCAAACAAAGTAGACCATGGAATAAGAGTTTTGGGTGTTTGCGTTGGCACAATCAACGCCCCAAATAAATTATTCAGGGGAATGATGTATTGTGGCAAGACAGAAAGGGAAATTAATTCCAGAGGCAGCTTTCTATTCTTCTCCAGATTGTAACTTGTCATCTTCCGAGTAAGTCAACAGGCAAAGTACAGCTGAAATCCTATGAAACGCTTTAGTCATGCTAATTCTAACGTGAGCTCTAATTGCTTCTAATTTGGCGGGGTTCTTTTACTAACCCGTCTGAAAGCCGATCCCATTGCCTGATGTTTGTCTGCTTCACAATTTTGTTTTCCTGTGCCAGGATTGTTAGCGCCAAAGTTGGAGCCACTTGTTACACAAAGCATATGCGAGAAAGCTATCGTGATTCAGATGGGGGAGTGGGGGGCGGTGGGAATTGCCAGCTCGGACAGATTCGCTGTTCAGTGGGTAACCACCTTCAGGTAACCTATATTTGATTTTTTTAATGATTTTATTCTTTAAACAAACAAACTAACATACATACACTACACAACATAGACAAACTATACATTAAAATCAAGTTTTACAACTTGAGCCTTAGAAAAGAAGAAAATTACTTCAGTATTTCATATATATAAATATAAATACATATATATATATTGCTCCTGGAAGCACGAAGCCGAGAACACCAGTCTGAAGATGACGAATGAGACTTTGTCGAAACAACGAGAAAACTCAAGAAGTACTTTTCCTCAAGTGAGGAAAGAAAAGACGATTGTGTAACACAGCATTAGAAGGTTGCTTGCAGAATATATACACAGATAAGGAATATACATATCACTGAAAACACATCACTGTTTAAGACTATAGCTTGACATTACACTGAGAGTGTGATTATGCTGCTTGCTGTATGAAGCAATGAATGATGGGTTTATTTACCTGGAGGCTGCAATCCAAATTTTCAGTACAGTATTACCAGCGTCCCAGCTCTTGCGAGACATGTGCAATAAACAGGTGATTAAAAACATTTTCACGTAGCACAGCATCGTTACGGTGCTGCAAAATAGACGCTTCTGAAAACCCTGTTTCAGCACCCTATTAAAGCCTCAGTCAGTAGCATTTTTGGCACCCAAGAGCTTCCTTAAATACACTCTCTTGAGAATTTCTACTGCACGAGATTTGTCAAAAGGGCATACTTCCGTAGAGTCCTTTAGAATATTTCTGTCTCAGACGCCAGGTACTTATTATCATACGTGGTGGATTTGTACGAAAGCAAGAAAAATATTCGAAGAAAATACATACTTGGTTGGAAAAGATGATTAAGTACCATCTTAGATCTGAAACCAGAAATATGTTTTGTTGGGCATAATGCCGGAGGGTTATGATAAAGGGACTATATCCGTGATGGCGAACCTATGACATGGGTGCCACAGCTGGCATGCATAGCCCTCTTGGCGGGTACACAAGCCGTCGCCCAGCTCAGCTCCATCATACATGTGGGCGCGCCTCCCACCAGCCACCTGATTTTTGGGATGTGTGTGGCGTGGGGTGCATGTGGGAGGTGCTCATATGCAGGCAGGTTGCACACATATGTGTGAGTGGGTGGGGGTCATGTGCGCATACATGGGGGAGGGGGGTTCGTTGTTTCCCCCCCATGGCCTGTTTTTGGGCCCAGGACGTGCAGGGAGACCTGTTAGGCCCAAAATGGAGGTCTGGGGGTACAGCGTTCCCCCCATGGCCTGCTTTTGGGCCCAGGAGGTGCAGGGGGGCCTACTAGGCCCAAAAGGGGGTGGGGGGGGTCATGCACACATGCCTAGGGGGGCACATTGCATTATGGGTGTTGACACATATGCGCTGTGTTGTGCACGCTCAGCACACAATGAAAAAAAGGTTAGCCATCCCTGGACTATATAGTTAGTTTTGCATGTACTAACAGCAGCAAGGATTGTATTTGCACAATATTGGAAAAAAATGAGAACACTCCATCAGATGAGGATGTATCAAGAGCCTTGGTGGCGCAGCAGATTAAAGTGGTGTTAGGTGACACCAGCTGCCTGCATTATACTGCACGTTCGAATCTCACCAGGCTCAAGGTTGACTCAGCCTTCCATCCTTTCGAGTTAGGTAAAATGAGGACCTGGATTGTGGGGGCAATAAGCTGACTTTGTATAAAAAAGAACACCGCTTGGGCGGGAGGGCAAATCCCTACTAAGCAGGTATGTACAAAAGTACGAAGGCTATTGCTTAACGCATTGTAAGCCACCCTGAGTCTCCGGAGAAGAGCGGCATATAAATCGAACCAATGAATAAATGAATAAATAAATAAATAAATAAAATATAATTCGGGAAATATTAGACTGTGCAGAGATGGACAGATTGACTTTAGATATAAAAAACAAAGATGACACAGAATATGACTTGATATGGAATAGATTTTATGAGTGGTTAGAGATAAGAGGTAGAAATTAGATGAAGAAAGATTATTACTATATATGAATTAAATATAAAGATGTTTTATCATTGTAAATATGCCAATTATAAATAAGCTAACATAAAGAGAAATTTAGCCAAAACTCTTCTATTACTACTATTGTTACCAGTATATGCCTTAATATTTATTTTTGTTTTCTCTTTGCTTTTCTTTTGTAAATGATATACCCTGAGAATACACTGTATTCAAATGTTTATTATTATTATTGTTGTTGTTGTTGTTGTTGTTATTGTGTAAAAAATAAGACATGGGTGCACAAAGTGGAAAAAGTTACTGAAAATGAGACAGTGAAGATCTTGTGGGACTTTTGAATACAATGGATTGTGATTTGGAACACAACACACCAGATATCATGGTTGTTGAGGGCCGAAGCGTACAGTTTATTGACATCCAGAGTCAATGAAAAAGAACTGGAAAAAATCATGAAATATCGCAACCTGGCCATCGAAACTACACGGCTATGGATGAGACATGTGACAGTGATACCCATTGTCATCGGGGCACTTGGTACCATGTCCAAGAATTTTATAAGATACACCAGCAAATTGCAGCTTCCTACAATAACACTAGCAGAACTGCAAAAAAACTGCGCTACTTGGAACATCGTACATCTTAAGTAGGTACTTGGTTGATACCTAGGATGCTGGCAGCAACCCCTATCAACCATTAGCACCAGTCAATGGTATTTGTGATGCACTTTTGAATGTTCAGTTGACTGAGTTTCATGTTTAATGAATAAAGTAGATAAAGAAGGAGGAGGAGAAGAGGAGGAAGAGGAAGAGGAAGAAGAAGAAGAGGAAGAAGGAGGAGGAGGAGGAGGAGGAGGAGGAGGAGGAGGAGGAGGAGGAGGAGGAGGAGGAGGAGGAGGAGGAGGAGGAGGAGGAGGAAGTACTTGGTTGATACTTAGGACCCTGGCAGCAATCCGTATCAACCATTAACACCAGTCAATGGTATTTGTGATGCATTTTTGAATGTTCATTTGACTGAGTTTCATGTTTAATGATTAAAAGAGATGATGATGATGATGATGATAATAATAATAATAATAATAATAATAATAATAATAATAATAATAATAATAATAGGCACTTGATCCACAACACACCTGACATAACGGTAGTTGAAAAGAAAAAAGTATGGTTCATTGACATTGCAATACCTGGTGATGCACGGATTGAAGATAAGCAGCAAGAAAAAATCACAAAGTACCGGGACTTGCAAATCGAAGTTGAGCGACTATGGAAAAAGAAATCATGTGTTGTTCCGATTGTAATTGGAGCCCTTGGAGCAATACCCAAAGGGCTACCCCGCTATTTAGAAATTCTAAATTTACCGGACTTGAACATTTTGACTCTACGAAAAACCACCTTACTCGGAACAGCTTACATCCTCCGACGATATCTTAACAGTTCCTAGGTCCTTGGTTAGGACTCGAGCTGCCGAGCTATTAATCAGCCTCAAAGGCTGTGAATCTCACTACAGATTAAATAATAATAATCAGCAGCAGCAGCAGCAAGAAAAAAATCACAAAGTACCGGGACTTGCAAATTGAAGTTGAGCGACTGTGGAAAAAGAAATCGTGTGTTGTCCCGATTGTAATTGGAGCTCTTGGAGCAATACCCAAAGGGCTACCCCGCTATTTAGAAATTCTAAATTTACCAGACTTGAACATTTTGACTCTACAAAAAACCATCTTACTCGGAACAGCTTACATCCTCCGACGATATCTTAACAGTTCCTAGGTCCTTGGTTAGGACTCGAGCTGCTGAGCTATTAACCAGCCTCAAAGACTGTGAATCTCACTATAGATTAACCGATGATGATGATGATGATGATGATGATGATGATGATGAATATTTCTGTCTTCAGTGGTGATAAATATATAAGCGATCACAGACTGGAATATGAGGAAACATTTCAACATTAGAAATGAAAGCAGGGTTTGACTAAATTCCAGGACTATGTTTACAAATCCCAAGTTAACTCGTACGTGTGGGGACATATTCTGCCCTGGATGGTGGAAATAGGGCCTTTCCTCAGAATGAGGAGGTTGCCATGGCACTAAATGCTATATTAGCCACAAGCGAACATACTCTCCTCACACTACAATCCATAAATGAGGCTTAACTCGTGATTAAAGCTTCTCCGTCATGCGCTTTCTCTGACTCCCGGGGGAAGAAAAAAAGTTGTTTTCAAAGGAAAACGCACACACACACACACTCAAAAGGTCAGGGAGAGGGGAAATTTGCAGATTAATTCAAAATGTATAGAAATTCAATTTCCCCTTCCTGAATGGTAGGAATTCTCTCAACGACTCTTTCTGAAGGAGGGTTCATTTTTCTTCCCATCACTGATATCCTTTTGAAGATTAATTACCCCTCCCCTCTGGTTTCTGCATTCTCCTGTCCCATCAATCTATCCCATAGAATAGAATAGAATAGAATAGAATAGAATAGAATAGAATAGAATAGAATAGAATAGAATAGAATAGAATAGAATAGAATAGAATAGAATAGAATAGAATAGAACAGAACACTGTGGAATAGAAGAGAGTCGGATAGGATAGGATAGGATAGGATAGGATAGGATAGGATAGGATAGGATAGGATAGGATAGGATAGGATAGGATAGGGAAGGATAGCATAGAGTAGAGTAGAGTAGAGTGGAGTGGAGTGGAGTGGAGAGTGGAATGGAGTGGAATGGAGTGGAATGGAGTAGAGTAGAGTAGAGTAGAGTAGAGTAGAGTAGAGTAGAATAGAATAGAATAGAATAGAATAGAATAGAATAGAATAGAATAGAATAGAATAGAATAGAATAGAATAGAATAGAATAGAATAGAATAGAATAGAATAGAATAGAATAGAATAGAGAAGGGTAGCGTAGCGTAGAGTAGCGTAGCGTAGCGTAGCGTAGAGTAGAATAGAATAGAGTAGAAGAGAATAGAACAGAACAGAACAGAACAGAACAGAACAGAACAGAACACTGTGGAATAAAAGAGAGTAGAGTAGAGTAGAGTGGAGTGGAGTGGAGTGGAGTGGAGTGGAGTGGAGTGGAGTGGAGTGGAGTAGAGTAGAGTAGGGTAGAGTAGAGTAGAGTAGAGTAGAGTAGAGTAGAGTAGAGTAGAGTAGAGTAGAGTAGAGTAGAATAGAATAGAATAGAGAAGGATAGTGTAGCGTAGCATAGCGTAGCGTAGAGTAGTGTAGAGTAGCGTAGAGTAGAACAGAACAGAACAGAACAGAACAGAACAGAACAGAACAGAACAGAACAGAACAGAATAGAACACTGTGGAATAGAATGTAGAATATAGAAGTGTAGAGTAGAGTAGAATAGAGTAGAATAGAGTAGAATAGAGTAGAACAGAACAGAACAGAACAGAACACTGTGGAACAAAAGAGAGTGGAGTGGAGTGGAGTGGAGTGGAGTGGAGTGGAGTGGAGTGGAATGGAATGGAATGGAATAGAATAGAATAGAATAGAATAGAATAGAATAGAATAGAATAGAATAGAATAGAATAGAATAGAATAGAATAGAAGTTGGAAGGGACCTCCGAGGTCTTCTGGTCCAACCTCCTGCTTAGGCAGGAAACCCTACAAAATTTCAGACAAATGGTCATCCAATCTCTTCTTAAAAACCTCCAGTGATGAAGCACTCACAACTTCTGGAGGCAACCTGTTCCAAAGGTTAATTGTTCTGACTATCAGGAAGTTTCTCCTTAATTCCAGGTTGCTTCTCTCCTTGATGAGTTTCCACCCATTGCTTCAAGTCCTGCCTTCAGATGCTTTGGAGAATAGCTCGACTCCCTCTTCTTTGTGGCAGCTCCTCAAATAGTGGAATACTGCTATCATGTCACCCCTAGTCCTTCTTTTCATCATACTAGAGATACCCAATTCCATAGGCAGATTGTGAGTCGTTTTTTTTTTTAAGGCTCCTGTGCTGCCTTGGTATGACTAGCCTAACAAAGAAAAGGATTAGCAGTGACAATAGCAATCTTCCAATTCTTGAGGAACTGGGTGGGTGGGATCTATTCTCCAAAACATCTGAGGGCAGGACAAAAAGAAATGGATGTAGGTAGGATGATCAACCTAGAATTAAGGAAACATTTCCGGACAGTGAGAACAACTAATAGGTGGAATATTTTGCCCCCAGACCCAAAGGTATAAAAAAATGTGGGGGGTTTTTTGGAATAATATTTTATTTTTATTTTTTAAAACGAACAAATTTAATACATCAATCCTCCCTTCCCTGTGACATCTCGGTGTAATCTTCTAGGCTTCTTCTCCATCTTCCGTAAGTTTCTTCTATCTTCATTTTCGTCCAAACAATTCTAACATTTCATTGCCAAGGCAATGTTATAATCATCATTTAAACATAGTTATAATATCGGTTATCTATATCTCTTTTCCAACCAACTATAAAAGTGATTCCATGTCTCAAAATATTCTGAGTCTTCTTTATCCTTCATCATCAAGGTTAATCTATTCATTTCTGCACAATCTAATTTTTTTTGTTATTATTTCTTCTTCCAAAGGTATTTTTTCTGATTTCCAATTTTGAGCATACACAATTCTTGCAGCTGTTGTTACATGTATGATCAAATATACATTACTTATTTTTTTTTCTGGAAAGATACCCAGTAGGAACAACTCTGGTTTCAATTCAATGTGTTGCTGTATCATGTATATGCTACAAAAAGATATGGAGACTCTGGAAAGAGTGCAGAGAAGAGCAATCAAGATGTTTAGGGGACTGGAGGCTAAAACAGATGAAGAACGGTTGCAGGAACTGGGTATGGCCAGTCTAGAGAAAAAAAGGACTTGGGGAGACATGATAGCAGCGCAGTCTTCCAATATTTTAGGGGCTCCTACAAAGATGAGGGGTTTTAATTTATTTTCCGAAGCGTCAAAAAAGAAGAGAAGAAACAATGATTGGAAACTAACCAAGGAGAGAAGCCATCTAGAACTAAGAAGAAATTTCCTAATGGTGAGAACAATCAACTGCTTGCCTTCAGAAGCTGTGGATGCTCCATCACTGGAGGCTTTCAAAAAAAGACAGTAGGCCTGTTTTTCACCCTCCCCAGGCTCCAGGGGCTTTCTAGGTGCCTGGGGAGGGTGAAAATGACCTTCCCCACCCTCCGGAGGCCCTCCGGAGGCCCTCTGGAGTCCGGAAATGGCCCATTTGCTGACTTCCAGCGGGACCGGAAGGCCCATTTTTCGCTCTCCCCAGGCTCCAGAGCCTTTCTAGGATCCTGGGGAGAGAGAAAAATGGGCCTTCCCCACCTCCACCTGCCCAGGCCCTCTGGAGGCCAGAAACAGCCTGTTTCCCTACTACCGGTGGGCCCAGAAGGCCCAAAAATGGAGCTCAGCTCATGTGTCCACCAATATGGCTCCTCATGCCACCTGTGGCACATATGCCATAGGTTCACCGTTACAGGTATAGGGTCTCTTGCCTAAGCAGGGGGTTGGACTAGAAGACCTCCAAGGTCCCTTCCCACTCTATTATTCTAATGTTCTAATTCCAGGATCTCTGATGACTGGTCAGTAACAAGCCGTTTCCAGAGTTTTCTCATCCAAAATAACAACATGGCTACACAAGACTCAGAGGGAAAATTTTACATTTTTCTGAAGTTAAAAGAAGTTGATAGAACTCAGCTAGTTCATACATTTTAGGAAACATTTGCAAGTCCCTTGCACGTCAACCCTGGTTTCATTTATTTTTAATCTGTGAAAAGCCCAGCGTTTGCTAGAAATAATTTTTGTTAAGCGTTCCATCCACTGTATATACTGAAATGTGCTCCTAGCAGGATCCAATTATTTTTAAACCCCATCTTGGACAAACACAATCTAAGTGGATCTAATACTGGTGGCAATAGAGGTTTTGCACTTAAATGTCCCAAAGGTGATTTCCCCCCACCCCCCCAAAAAAAGCAACGGGATTTTTTTCCCATTGAAGATGTTTCACTTCTCGTTCAAGAAGCTTCTTCAGTTCTAACTGAATAGTGGGGAGCGGAAGGATTTATACTCCTTTCAGACAGCTGGTCATTTGCATTTCTTTTAGTTGTTTAAATATTTTAGCTCGCCAAGAGACATTGCTTTCCTTCCTATCCTTCATGGGGTATAAACTGTTAAGATTACAAATTTGTAATTTGATAAGCAAGCTCAAGAGCTGCATGTTGAAGAAATCTCGATTTCGCTCGACCGTCGAACTTACGGCAAATTCACCCACATATTACAGGCTGCCGTTACATGAACTGAATTACAGAGGAAAATGCCCATGATTATTTAGTCTGCCTGTGGTTCTGAAAAGTAAATTGTTCTTTGTGTGTGGTCTGGAAGATTAACACACCACCGTTAACATTAATATTGGAAGCTGCAACATCACCAAAGCAGGGGTGAAATCCAGTAGGATCTGACAGGTTCTGGAGAACTGGTAGCGGAAATTTTGAGTAGTTTGGAGAACCGGCAAATACCATCTCTGGCTGGCCCCAAAGTGGGGTGGGAATGATTTTTTAGTATCCTTCCCCTAGGAGTGGGGAGGGAATGGGGATTTTGCAGTATCCTTCCCCTAGGAGTTGGGAGGGAATGGAGATTTTGCAGTATCCTTCCCCTAGGAGTTGGGAGGGAATGGAGATTTTGCAGTATCTTTCCCCCAGGGTTGGGGAGGGAATGGGGATTTTGCAGTATCCTTCCCCCAGGAGTGGGGAGGGAATGGGGATTTTGCAGTATCCTTCCCCCAGGAGTGGGGAGGGAATGGGGATTTTGCAGTATTCTTCCCCTAGTAGTTGGGAGGGAATGGAGATTTTGCAGTATCCTTCCCCTGCCACACCCACTAAGCCACACCACGCCCACCAAGCCACGCCCACAGAACGGGTAGGGAAAAAAAATTGGATTTCACCATTGCACCAAAGAATGGATAAATTCTTCAAACTGGCAGAGTTACATTAACCCTGCAAACAGAATTCTCAAACAGAAGTTAGCAAAAACCTTGTATTTGAAACCGATAAAATGGTGCAGTTCTAAAATGACGATGGGAACGTGTCGCCCCTGGCTGACCATTTCAAAGGGTGATGATAAAAGCTGGCAAAAGCTGTTATGTAAAAAGCAAAGAAAATACCCGTTGAATTCATAACCGTATTGAATTAATGAGAATGCTGTTTAACTTTATAAAGATGAACCCACATCAAGTGTTCATTTCCCTTATCAGTCCATGTCATATCCATCTTCTTTCTTTTGGGACCAGAGGTGGAATTCACATTCTGTAGCAACTAGTTCACCCAGCACCGGAAATGTGAGTGCACATGCGTGCACGCTCTTTTTGCTCACTCACACGCCATCCGTGCATGCGTGCGGCTTCACAAAACACAGCAATTCGCTAGCGTGCGCCTTCCATAAATGCATGCAGCATCAAAAACACAGTGATCCAGGACGGGATTGTGCCTGAGTGGGAACACCCGCAGGTCGCCACTACTAATTCGCCTGAAGCTATCGTGGGTGCACCTAGATACACCCACATTACACCAATTCTCTGCGAGCTGCACTGGCTCCCTATTGGTCTCCGGGCACAATTCAAGGTGTTGGTTATTACCTTTAAAGCCCTACATGGGTCAGGGCCAGGCTATCTTCGAGACCGCCTTCTACCGCATAGCTCCCAGCAACTGGTAAGATCCCACAGAGTTGGTCTCCTCCGGGTCCCGTCAACTAAACAATGTCGGCTGGCGGGCCCACGGGGGAGGGCCTTCTCGGTGGCTGCCCCAGCTCTCTGGAACCAATTACCTCCTGAGATCCGGACCACCCCCACCCTATTGGCCTTCCGGAAAGCGGTGAAGACCTGGCTTTTCTGGCAGGCCTGGGGCCGTTGATCTTGCTGTTCAATCTTGCGATATCCAGCCATGGATGGTGTCCATGTGTTTTTAATGTTTTTAAAATGTTTTTATAATGTTTTTTTAAAATTATGTTCACTGTTTGTATTATTTCTGTTGTAAGCCGCCCAGAGTCCCTTGGGAGTTGGTCGGTATAGAAATACGATTAATTAAATTAAATTAAATTAAATTAAATTAAATAATTAAATTAAATCAATGGTGAGTTGCCCCCGGTTCAGACCAGTTTGCAAGAACCAGTAGTAAAACCGGCGGGAGGCCCTGTCCACCGTCCCGGATGTCATCATCAGCGATCTTCACATGCGCAGAAGCTTCTGTGCATGCACAGAAACAAGGCGCACACAATCCCATTGCGAATCAGTGGTAAAGGTAAGTAGAACCCACCCGTGGCCTGAACCAGCTGAATATCACCTCTGGGACCAACGGAGAGCGAAAGGGACATAAGCATAAACATATGTATAAATGGTAAATTGAAGTAAGGGAGAAAAATGGATAGGTAAGAAATGTTTACTGATGTGAAAACATTGAAAAAAGGAAAATTGTAAACATTTCTGTTTCTTTGATTTTTTTTTAAAAAAACTATTTAATAAAAATTATTCAATTTTGAAAAAAAAAAGCATCCTTTCTAACAGAGAATTTTCTATTTTCTCTTCTTGACAATCACTGCTGAATCAATGCCAATAATTTACAAGGGGCGATTATGAAAAATTGTATCTAAATGCAATTCTTGCAAAAATTGCAATTTTTGCAAATGCAATACTGACTTTTGAGTCAGAAACCACTCCGTAGAAAAGTATACACCTGAAATACCTCGATGCGAGGAAAAAGGAGGCCTTCTACACCGTAACGTAACCTAGTATAAATGAATTAGGAATTTAGTTATTGGGCTCATCCGTCAGCAACAACGCACAACAACTCCGAATGTAATTAAAATGCCTTATTGTAATGCTTTCTTTAAGGAAAACATGTATATGTAGGATTAATTAGGTATAAGAAAATGTACATTTTATATTATGTGTATAAGAAATAAAACTGAAAAAACTTTTCAAAAACAACAGCAGCAACAACAACAATGGATTTAAAATATTAATTTGAACAAATTTATCAATGCAAATGTACACTTTGGTCTCAATTGCAGTCATAAATTGAGACCTACCTGTAATATGTCCCTTCTAGTTGTTCACCTGACATAAATTTGAAGCACCTTTATACAATCTAAACCCGTGATGGGAAACCTATGACATGTGTGCCACAGCTGGCACGCAGAGTCCTCTCTACGGCCATGCAACCCGTTGCCTAGCTCAGCTCCACCACACATGTGCCTGCGCCTCCCGCCGACCAGCTGATTTTCAGGATGCGTGGAGGGGGGCGGAGCTCATGTGGGAGACGCATGTGCATGTGCATGTTTGTCTCACGCGCATATGCATGAAGGGGGCAGGGGTCACATGTGCATACACAGGGACGGGGGGTTCAGTGTGCCCCCACAGCCTGTTTTTGGGCCCAGGACGCTGCAGGCCTAAAAGGGGGTCAGTGGGTCATGCGTGCATGAACGGGGGGGGGGGGGGGTAATGGAGCAAGGGGAGTCACATGCGCATACACAGAGGGGTGGGGCAGCATGGGGGGCACATTGCATTATGGGTGCTGGCACATGCGCAGTGTGTCACATGGACACACAACTGCTTTTGGCAAACAGTGTGAAAAAGGATTGCCATCACTGTTCTAGACCATCTCTCTTGGGTCATATACCAACGGTGCATCAATTTATATATATATATATATAAATCCACTTTAAGATTATAATATTAAATTTAAATCTTTCTAGCTACCTATTTTCCCATCGTTCCAGCTCTAGACTATAAAACCAGAATTAGAAACCTAATAGTCAACTACCAATTATATAGTGAGCCCTGACTGAAAGTTCCTGGTACGGTCAAATTCATAAATTACTACTTGTTCCCTAACCACCCCTGTTTCTGATAATTCATACTGAATTATTTTCAATTTTGTTTTCACTATAGCTGGGTGGGGGGGAAAGAGGGGGGAAAAAACATAATCCAGAGAGGATGACAGTTGTTCAATTAGTTTTGGGAACAATTTCAAATGTATGAGAATCCTCAGCGCAAAACAAACATCCAATGTCCTTTTAACTCCGAAAGGTAATTAAATGCAGAAACGAAAGGATCGGATATTAACACAATCGCATCTCTTCCAGCTACAACATATCATCCAAAATACCAGTGTGGCTTTTAAGGTATTTACTGAGCTGGGTATTTCAAAACAAGTACCGAGAATGAGCATTTTTATTTTTTACAAGAAGCTGTTTATTCGAAATTGTGCAGCTCCCTCAAAACAGACACCTGTGCTCAACCAATTCATTCTCTCTCCCTCTTTCTCTCTCTCTCCTCCTCTCCCCCTCTTTTCCCTCCCTCCCTCCCCTCCTGTTCTTCTCTCCCCTCCCTTCCCCTCTTCTCTCTCCCCTGTCCCCTTCTCTCCCTCCCTCTCTCCCTCTCTCCTTCCTGCCTTCCCTCCTTCTCTTCTCTCTCTCTCTCTCTCCCTCCTTCCTTCCCTTCCCTTCTTTTTTTTAAAAAAATTAATTGATATGCTGCCCTTCTCCGAAGACTCAGGGCGGCTTACAATGCGTTAAGCAATAGCCTTCATACTTTTGTATATACCTGCTTGGTAGGGCTTCCCCCCCTCCAAGCGGTGTTCTTTTTTATACAAAGTCAGTTTATTGCCCCTACAATCCGGGTCCTCATTTTACCTACCTCAGAAGGATAGAAGGCTGAGTCAACCTTGAGCCTGGTGAGATTCAAATTTGCAATAATTGCAGGCAGCTGGTGTTACTTAATAGCACTTTAAGCTGCTCTCCCATCCATCCCTCCCACCTCTCTCTCCTTCCCTCTCTCCCTCTTTCTTTCTCCTTCCCTCCCTCCCTCCCTCCCACACCCCTCTCTTCTCTCTGTCTCTCTCCCTCCCCCAAATGCACAGCTGAAACATGATAGATAGCAAGCCATTTCCAGGATGAAATTACCAAATGATGTGTGACTCTTGTTTTGATTTGACAGTCATTCATCCTCCCAACAGGGGTGGAAAAAGAGTGTCTATTTAGCACAATTTCAGGTAGGGGATTCAGGATGAATCACAAAATCCATGGTGACGTTTCCTGAAAGAATATAGATTTTTGCCATTTGAAATGTTTCACAGGAATGATTGGGGGGACGGCAATAAATACTGAGAAACTGGTATAGGCAGCCGTTAACTTACAATGGCTCTGAAAAAAATGACTTACGTCCGTTTTTCACATTTCTGACCGTTGCGGCATGATGCCCGTGATCAAAATTCAGACCCTTGGAAACCGACTCATATTTATGACGGTCGTAGCATTCCAGGGTCAGGTGATCTCTTTTTGCCACCTTCTGACAAGCCAAATCAATTTTTGGAGCCAGATTAACAACCGTGTGACTAATTTAATGATGGCAACGATTCATTTAACAAACATGGAAAAGGGAAAAATCATAAAAACAGAGCAAAACTCTCTTAACAAATTGCTTCACTTAGCGACATAAATCTGGGGCTCGATTGCGGTCGTAAGTCAGCATTCGGGATACTTAGGGCCCTTACAAAATTAAAAGAAGGAACAGCCAAATTTTTGGGGGGAGTGGGGAATTTGCTTTCTGAGAGTAACATGGTTGAGAGCGCTGAAAAGGATGCAAGAGGGACGGAAAAAGAGAGAAAGAGGGAACATTATTTAGGATTGAATTTAAAAGTGAGAAATGGATGGGATTTAGGAGACAATTCTGAATGATAAGAGAGAATTGTTGGTACCAATGGGTATGTTGCAGTGTGTTCTGCCCCAGCTATGGACTCCAAAGAATGCAGCACACACAAAGTCCGTTCAAACGTTAGTTTACTGAATAAACCAGTCTTTTACAACAATGGCTGTTAATTAACTGCATTAACAACCGCCAAGAATTCAAAGAATAATAACTGAAAGCTTACTGTGGTTGGCAGAATGCCCAGAAGCAATTTGCAGGAAGCTGATAAGCAAGATAAGACACGAAGGTATGTGAACGAAGTTGTTCTCTGCAAATTGCTTCAGTCGGCATTCCTCCTTAAGTAGGCTAAGAGAATGGCCAATCAGCCCCAAGCCTTACTCTCGAGGAGACCTCCTCCTAAGGAACCATTCCTGCCTTTTGGCAGCTCTGCGCAACCGTGCATCAAGAAGAGACTCCTCTTTTTCTTCCTCTTCGCCTATGGAAGCTTCTAGAGGTTCTGAAGGCCCTGGCTGAATCCCCGCCTCTGGCACCACATCTTCTCCAGCCTCCTCATTGTCCGACTCAAGTGCCAGCTGCACAGGCTGCTGGCGCAGCACCACACCAGCCTCCTCGCTGTCGGAATCAGCTATTAGCTGCACAGGCTACTGACGGGCCACAACACAGTGGCTGTTAAGGGTCAAAAATGCCGCAAGACCCTTTTTTTCAGTCCTGTTGTAACTTTGAGCAGTCACTAAGTGAACTGTCATAAGTGGAGGGCTACCTGTGTTCTATTGTCGTGCATTAAAGACCTAGGAGCATCAACATCAATATCCTGTGTAGACCAATAAACCAGTCAGATAGAATGAGTTCTTTTTTTTAAAAAAAAAAAGGTTTTTATTTTTTACAAATATATCAGTGTGTGAAAAATTATACATTTCATACAAAAAAATTAGTATTAATCATATTTGTTTCATTTAACAAGCTTATATAATACTAGTAACTAGCTGAATGCTCCACTACGAAACTATGTGATGGGGCTTGATAAATCGACACTTAAGAGTTTGAAAATTAATGAGTAGTTACGATCGGCCTCTCCTCTCCCTTTCTCTCCCTCAGGCTGACCCCATAGATCCTCTCCTCTCCCCTTCTCTCCTCAGGCTGCCCCCATAGATCCTCTCCTCTCCCCTTCTCTCCTCAGGCTGTCCCCATAGATCCTCTCCTCTCCCCTTCTCTCCTCAGGCTAGCTCCATAGATCCTCTCCTCTCCCCTTCTCTCCCTCAGGCTAGCCCCATAGATCCTCTCCTCTCCCCTTCTCTCCTTAGGCTGCCCCCATAGATCCTCTCCTCTCCCCTTCTCTCCCTCAGGCTAGCTCCATAGATCCTCTCCTCTCCCCTTCTCTCCCTCAGGCTGACCCCATAGATCCTCTCCTCTCCCCTTCTCTCCCTCAGGCTGACCCCATAGATCCTCTCCTCTCCCTTTCTCTCCCTCAGGCTTCCCCCATAGATCCTCTCCTTTCCCCTTCTCTCCCTCAGGCTAGCTCCATAGATCCTCTCCTCTCCCCTTCTCTCCCTCAGGCTGACCCCATAGATCCTCTCCCCTCCCCTTCTCTCCCTCAGGCTTCCCCCATAGATCCTCTCCTCTCCCCTTCTCTCCTCAGGCTAGCTCCATAGATCCTCTCCTCTCCCCTTCTCTCCCTCAGGCTTCCCCCATAGATCCTCTCCTTTCCCCTTCTCTCCCTCAGGCTAGCCCCATAGATCCTCTCCTCTCCCCTTCTCTCCTTAGGCTGCCCCCATAGATCCTCTCCTCTCCCCTTCTCTCCCTCAGGCTTGCCCCATAGATCCTCTCCTCTCCCCTTCTCTCCCTCAGGCTTTCCCCATAGATCCTCTCCTCTCCCCTTCTCTCCCTCAGGCTTGCCCCATAGATCCTCTCCTCTCCCTTTCTCTCCCTCAGGCTGGCCCCATAGATCCTCTCCTCTTCCCTTCTCTCCCTCAGGCTGACCCCATAGATCCTCTCCTCTCCCCTTCTCTCCCTCAGGCTTGCCCCATAGATCCTCTCCTCTCCCTTTCTCTCCCTCAGGCTGGCCCCATAGATCCTCTCCTCTCCCCTTCTCTCCCTCAGGCTTGCCCCATAGATCCTCTCCTCTCCCCTTCTCTCCCTCAGGCTGGCCTCATGCATCCTCTCCTCTCCTCTCCCTCAGGTTTGCCCCACATAAATGTCTCCTTTCCTATCCCATTCTCTCCCTCAGGCTTTCTAGCCCCTTCTCTTCCTCAGGCTTGCCCCACAGAAGCCTGCCCTATGCTATCCCGTTCTCTCCAGAGTTATTTTCAATTTGGGAGGGGGAGTAGAACATCTAACTAATTAGCATCAGAGTGTGTTATAATAATAATATAGGAAATACTAATGCTCTGATAGTCATTTCAAAAAATCCTTTCTTCGTGAGCACCTAGAAGCCAAGAAGAACATACATGGCAAATTTCAAGTTTGTAGGTTTTACGGTTCTGGAGATTTCGTGATTAATGTGTGAGTGGTTTTCGCTTTTATATAGAGAGATAATACACATCTTTATATTAAATTATAATCTTTCATTGTTTAGTTATTCAATATTTCAATACGTCATTTTTATACCAGTCACCCTATCTTAATTATCATACCTTTTAATATAAATAAAATATTATCAATCGTATTTGTTACATTTAACAAACTTAAACAGCTAATATTAATACCAACATTTATATTTATTTATTTATTATTTATTAATTAGATTTATATACCGCTCTTCTCCTTACAGACTCAGGGCGGTGAACAGCCGAATAAAAATCAATATATAAAAGTTAAAAAATTATAAAACACGTATAAATTTGGCTGAGAATTAAAACAAGTAAATATTAAAATGCAACAACTCTACAAACTCTAACAATTTTAAAAATTCAACAGGGATCAGGCTAAACCGGCAAGCTGGAAAAGATAAGTTTTTATATATTACATTAAGATCTTCCATTATTGCTTATTTAATTTGTTAGTTGGTTATTCAATATTTTAATATGTTGTTTTTATATCAAGCACCATATTCTATATAATACAACTAAGATATTATTAATCATATTTGTTACACTTAGCATACATATTCATATTAAATTATCATATTTCATTTTTTGTTTAGTCAGTAATTCTATGCATTGGTTTTATGCCAATCCCCATATTATTTAAATTCACTTAAATAATACCATCTTTCATAAAATATTATCTATCTTATTTATTATATTTAACAAACTTATACAGCTAATATTAATACCAACATTTATATTAAATTAAGATGGTTCACTATTTGCTTATTCAATTTATAATCCTTCAGTTTATTGTTGTGCGTTAAAGACCCAGAAGCATCACATCAATATCCCGTGTGGACCAATAAACCAGTCAGATGACATGAATGCAAGAGTTCTTAAAAGACTCAAATGATCTTGTATCACCCAGCAAGCATCAACCAAGCCTGGGACATAGGCAATCTACAAAGTTGTTCCCTTCCTACCAAAGGTGGTTCCTATTTTTCTACTTGCATTTTTTTACGTGCCTTCGAACGGCTAGGTTGGCAGAAGCTGGGACAAGTCACGGGAGCTCACCCTGTTACGCAGCATTAGGGATTCAAACCGCTGAACTGCCAACCTTTCGATCGACAAGCTCAGCATCTTAGCCACTGAGCCACCATGTCCCTTGTTAATCTATTATTCCATAAGACGTTGCTATTTACAAATATTTTTCTTCTTCTCTTTTTTGCTTTGAAACTTTTGTTCGCCCGCCTAAAAAGCTGTATGAAACCTGTAATGTTGGCTATGTTCCTCTCGTGCTGAATTTCCACCTCCTTATTCATAGCCAGTTTATTAATATGTAACAGTCATTTTAAGGAGACGATCCCGGGGGCATCTAGGAAATTACAGGTTAATTAGCTGAATGGCTGTTCCAGATAAATGGATGGGAAGCCTTATTAAAGATAGAATTAACGGGCATATTGCTTTGCTTGAAGGAGAACCAACTTGTCTTCTTGAAATGTAGGGCATCTTAGGACACAGAAAAGAAAATATTCTTTTTTCGTGGCACGGGGTTTAATTACGGACAATTCCAAGATGTAGTTAAGATGGCATCAACATAGGAAGTTTTATACGGGTGAAGAATAAGACAATTAGCAGCTACTGGTTGTGGCAAAGCAGGAACTTTAGTTGCCTTCCTGTCCATCTAGGCCAGGAAGCTGCTTCCTGCTGGAACAGAAGGACGATATATATGTTTATATTCTGCTGGATGTAGAAAAATGCAGTGTTTTTTAAAAAAGGAAAAGAATATTTAAAAAAACAAACAAACTGCAGAGGCATTGGAGAGATGAGCCAAGCCGTTTGAAGATGTTCCAGGAAATATTTGGGATTCCCTTCTGGCATCCCTGGGCCCTGAAAAATATTCCATCACCAACTTTCTGTGCAATCCTGGTTTTAGGTAATAAACTATCTTTTTATCCAAAATCACTTATTTTAATTTAACCTCCTGGCATTATTTATTTATTTGTTAGATTTGTATGCTATATAAATTAGTTAGATTTATTATTGTTTTAGAGATGCCAAGAGCGTTCGATCATGAATTTCTGATCTGCTCTCTGAAGGGATAAAGTTCAAAAATTTAAAGTTATGACCATCCCACAGTCATGTGATCAAAATCCAGACGCTCGGCAACAGACTCCTATTTATGACGGTTGTTATTTATGTCCCGGAGGTCACGTGATCCCTTTTGCGAACTTCTGACAAGCAATGTCAATGGGGAACCATATTCAGTTAATGACCGGGTTACTAACATATCAACAGCAGTGATTCGCTTAACAATTGAGGCAAAAATGGAGCAAAATATAACTTGCCTCGTTTAACAACATAAATTTGGGGCTCAGTTGTGGCTGTAAGTCGAGGACTTGCTGTAAGTCGAGGACTTGCCTGTATAGCTACATTATCATAACCTTGCAAGTCTAAAAGTACATAATGTTAAGCAGTCACCATTTCTATCAAATGTTGTGCAGGAAAAAGGGGAAAAGAGAGAAGAAGAAAAATTAACAGCTTCAGCATTCGGTTCCTTGGAAACGATGCCTACTCATCTTAAGTAGCACATCTCACACCACCAGCTTCACGCTGATAGAGGATCGATAAAACTAAACCCTGAGATTTAATCCTCAATGTCTCTAGATCAGCACAGATTTAACCCTGTCCAAAACCTTGAAGCATCCTTTGCAGCCTCCACAATATAAATGATCTTAGAAATTTTATTCCTGTTGCTGATCAAAGCTGAACTATTAACCTGTTGCTCGACGAATCAAGGAATTTAGAGATGAACATCGTTTCTTTTGCTGTGTGTTTTTTTCTCTTTTTAAAAGATTCTATGCCTATTTTAAAAACAACAACAGAAACATAGAAGCAGGAGTGGGATTCAGCCGGTTCTCACCGATTCGGGTGAGCCGGATGTTAATTTTAACCTGGTTTCCCCGAACCGGTTATTCCAAGGACTGGCTCAGCCTGCCCATCCCACCCATCCCCTCCCAGGAGTCTCCACGTGGCCCATTTTGGATGCCAAGTAAGTGCAGGGAGTCTCTGGGAGGGCAAAAAAAATAAATAAAATAGGCCTAGTGGAAGTCCGGGAATGGGCCTGTTTCCAGCCTCTGGAGGGCCTACTAGAAGTACCAGACGTACCAAAAATGTGCCTGTTCCCGGCCTCTGGAGGGCCTCCGGTGCCTAGGAGAGGTTGTTTTCACCCTGCTGGAGGCTCCAGGAAAGCCTCTGGAGCCTGGGGAAGGTGAAAAATGGGCCTACCGCAAGTACCAGAAATCCAGAAACAGGCCCATTTCCGGCCTCTAGAGAGCACATGAAGTGAACCGGTTGTTACAACCGGTGAATCCCACCACAGCATAGAAGGAACAGAAAACGAAATAAATTATAAATGGGGTTAAAGAAAACATGAAGGATAGTAAAAGAGAAAGAAAAAGGAAGGAATCTAAATATCTGATCTTTGCAGCAATTACAATCTTTTTTCTCTCTTTTCGTTTATGGATATTTCCCGTCATCCAGGTTCATGGTTTATTTCCCAAAGGTTTATTTTTCAAGAGGCAGCCGGACTTTCTGTTTTTTGTTTGGAAGACATTTCACTTCTCATCCAAGAAGCTTCTTCTGCTCTGGTTCATCCGAGTTGTTTGCAACATCATCACAAGAAGCCATCTCCTTCTTTTTGGTTGTTGTTTCTGCTTAAAAGTGTCCGCTTGAGACACAGGTACACTCAAAACTGTAGAAATAGCGATAGATTTTAGGAGAAACCCTCCTATACTACCACCTCTTACAATACTAGACAACACAGTATCAACAGTAGAGACCCTCAAGTTTTTAGGTTCTACCATATCTCAAGACTTAAAATGGATACCTAACATCAAAAACGTCATCAAAAAAGCACAACAAAGACTATTCTTTCTGTGCCAACTCAGAAAGCTCAAACTGCCCAAGGAGCTGCTGATCCAGTTCTACAAAGGAATGATTGAGTCTGTCATCTGCACCTCCATAACTGTCTGGTTTGGTTCTGCAACCCAACGAGACAGACACAGACTTCAGAGGATAATTAGAACTGCAGAAAAAACAATGGCTACCAACCTGCCTTCCATTGAGGTCCTGGATACTGCATGAGTCAAAAAGAGGGCTTTGAAAATATTTACAGACCCCTCGCATCCTGGACATAAACTATTTCAACTCCTACCCTCAAAATGACGCTATAGAGCACTGCACACCAGAACAACTAGACACAAAGACAATTTTTTCCTCCATGCCATCACTCTGCTAAACAACTCATTCCCACAACACGGTCAAACTATTTACTAAGACTGTATTACTATTATTCTTCTCATCTTTCCTATTACCTATCTCCTTTTCTACTTATGACTATAACCTTGTTGCTTGTGTCTTTACGATTTACATAACACATATTTAGTTTTTCTTAGTATGATTTTGATTGCTTATTTAGTATCCGATGACTATCACAAAGTGTTGTATCTTATGATTCATGGTGAACGGATTTTTATGACGACTATGATCATGATTTATCCCTTATAGCTTTGATGTACACTGAGAGCTTATGCACTGAAGACAAATTCCTGTTGTGTCCAATCACACTTGGCCAATAAAGAATTTTTTTAGTTCAGTGGCTAAGACACTGAGCTCGTCGATTGAAAGGTCGGCAGTTCAGCGGTTCGAATCCCTAGTGCCGTGTAATGGGGTGAGCTCCCGTGACTTGTCCCAGCTTCTGCCAACCTAGCAATTCGAAAGCATGTACAAAATGCAAGTAGAAAAATAGGGACCACCTTTGGTGGGAAGGTAACAGCGTTCCATACGCCTTTGGCGTTGAGTCATGCTGGTCACATGACCACGGAGACATCTTCAGACAGTCCTGGCTCTTCGGCTTTGAAACAGAGATGAGCACCGCCCCCTACAGCCGGGAATGACTAGCACATATGTGCGAGGGGAACCTTTACTTTTACCTTATTCTATTCTAAAAAAGGAACAATTTACGAGTTGGCAGGGGATGAAAAGCTGTTGAACGTTGAAGAGCTGATCTTCATTTTCTTTACTAGCCTGTCTTCTGCAATTATGCCTAATTGCAATTTTTTTTGTTGTTAACCCAGATAAATAAATTTACAATTAAAATATGGGTCAAGGTAAAAGGTTGGGGCTTTTTGTTAAAAAAATAAAATTAAAATCCAGGGAAAAAGGCATGAGATTCTGGCAGTTGGATGGGGCTACACAGCATGGTTGAACAGACTGTAGCTCAGCTGGAGTAGCAAACAGGTTAGGCTTACACAAACACACTGATGTTAAAAACCAGAATCGCATTGCCTGTTTTGCCTTATTGGCCAATTTGCATAATTTGATTTACATAATTAAACTTCATTATTCTTTGCCATCTGTACATCCTGGGCTGAAGCATGCAGTTTGGAGAAGAAGAAAAAAAAAAGAAAGAATGAGCAAACCCCAAAAAAGAATTCAAACACATGAATTCATGTGTTCACAGTGGTGAAATTCAATTATTATTTTTTTTACTACCGGTTCTGTGGGCGTGACTTGGTGAGCGTGGTGTGGCTTGGTGCGCATGGCAGGGGAAGGATATTGCAAAATCCCCATTCCCTCTCCACTCCAAAGGAAGGATGCTGCAAAACATTTCCTTGTTCTTTTTGGTTTCCTCATTTAATCAGAGTGCTTAAAATTCCACACAAATATTCAACTTTATGCTTAATTATGCATTTCTAAATATCTCTCTCTCTCTCTCTCTCTCTCTCTCTCTCTCTCTCTCTCTCTCTCTCTCTCTCTCTCTCTCTCTCTCCACACACACACACACACACACACACACACATTTTATCCTAAAATAGGACTGGCAAAAGCTTGTCCTCTCCCAATGATTATTTTAAAAACACATGTGCTACATAAAATTACCAAGAACTACTTTGAAATAGAAGTTGGAAATGTGAAATTCTCATCTTTACAGTGATCCAAGACACACGGAGTGGATCTTTTAATGCTTTTCAATTCATGCTAATTTTTTAAAAAATTTGATTTATATGCCGCCCTTCTCCGGAGACTCAGGGCGGCTTACAATGCATTAAGCAATAGCCTTCATACTTTTGTATATTTATACAAAGTCAGTTTATTGCCCCCACAAACTGGGTCCTCAATTGACCTACCTTAGAAAGGATGGAAGGCTGAGTCAACCTTGAGCCTGGTGAGATTCGAACTTACACTAATTGCAGACAGCTGGTGTTAATCACAATTAGCCTGAGCCTGAGTAGTGTAGGGGGCTAACGCCTCCTACTAAAGGCAACAATTAAGATCCAGCTGTCTGCAATTAGTGTAAGTTCGAATCTCACCAGGCTCAAGGTTGACTCAGCCTTCCATCCTTTCTAAGGTAGGTCAATTGAGGACCCAGTTTGTGGGGGCAATAAGCTGACTTTGTATAAAAAAAACACTGCTGGGGGGGGGGGCAAAAGCCCTACTAAGCAGGTATATACAAAAGTATGAAGGCTATTGCTTAACGCATTGTAAGTCGCCCTGAGTCTCCGGAGAAGGACGGCATATAAATCAAATTAAAAAAACAAAACAAAAAACAATACTTTTAGTCTGCTGAGCTATCCGGGCTCATTTATTGTCACGAGTTTTGAGTTTCCTTTGCTCAAGGCCACTGTTTTTATTCATTGGACTTTAACTGCCCGTCTATAAAATGGGAACATTTTCTGTCTGCTCTGTTCTTCAGTTGCATTCCGTTCTCTGCACAAACATTTCTTTTTTACAACTTCTGTATAAATCATTAGGATGATAAGACTGCCAAAGGAAAAAAAAAACCACCCAGTGCTATAATATACTACAACTATTATGGCATAATTATAACATTTAGCGTAATAACAGAACAGCCTTACCTTTGAAATATTAAACTTGTGATCATAGTAATGGAGTTAGCAGTAGTAAATTGTAGAGGAAGTAAATTTGGGCCTTTATAGCCCGCAATTAAAGAGCTATGTAAAAAGTAATTCATAACATACCACGACGCCCAAGTAGAAACAGGCTATTACATGGTATTCTTTATTTTGCTTCAAATTTGCATCACAAAAGAAAAGACTCTTAACTGGGTATGAAGGGAAGACGGTCAGAAGGGAGTTGGAAGACCGAGGAAAGAAAAGGAAGGCGGGCAGAAGAGTCTACAATGTTGAAGGAGACGCAAAACTACTAACAACCCAGAGGTGATATCCAGCAGGTTCTGGAGAACTGGTAGCAGAAAATTTGAACAGTTCGGAGAACCAGTAGCGGAAATTTTGAGTAGTTCGGAGAACCGGCAAATACCACCTTTGGCTGGCCCCAGAATGGGGTGGGAATGAAGATTTTGCAGTATCCTTCCCCCAGGAGTGGGGAGGGAATGGGGATTTTGCAGCATCCTTCCCCTGGAGTGGGGTGGGAATGAGGATTTTGCAGTATCCTTCCCTCAAGAGTCGGTAGGGAATGGGGATTTTACAGTATCCTTCCCCAGGAGTGGGGAGGAAATGGAGATTGTGCAGTATCCTTCCCCCACGAGTGGGTAGGGAATTGGGATTTTGCAGCATCCTTCCCTCAGGAGTGGGTAGGGAATATGGATTGTGCAGTATCCTTTCCCCAGGAGTGGGGAGGGAATGGGGATTTTGCAGTATCCTTCCCCAGGAGTGGGGTGGGAATGGGGATTTTGCAGTATCCTTCCCCCCAGAAGTGGAGTGGTAATGGGGATTTTGCAGTATCCTCCCCCTGGATTGGGGAGGGAATGGGGATTTGCAGTGACCCCTGATGGATATTATAGGTAGCAAAAAAACAACAAACAGATCTGTTGTTTGTCCGCCTTTCAATCACTCCCCTCTCTTGTTATTTGATAGAAATCTTTTTCTCAGGATTAACAAGAGTGTCGATAGCTGTTTTTGAGTTCTCGTAAGCTTTACTTAGAATCGCTCGCTTACAAGCGATAGTATCTCATCATCTGGCCTTCTGTAAGGGTCTTTTTCAATCGCATCTCCAGGCATCAGAATCTTCTCCAATGACTCTAGCCTTCATGTCTGAGCTTTATCTTCCTTACTTTAGTTTCCAGTGAGCAATCTGGTTTCACTTTATTTTTCTTGCAAGCCAAGGTATTCTCGACCTTCCCCGCCCCCCCATACTATAACGTAAAGGCATCAGGGTTTTTGTTGTTGTTGATGTTTTTTTCTTTTTTCAATACGTCTTTGTTGCCGATGTAAGGGCTCTACCTTTTAATATTTTGCCTGGAGTTGCAACTTGTGGCGAAAATAAATCTCTTCATTTCACGGCTGTGAATTTTTGAGCCAAGGGAAAAAAAAGAAAAGAATAAACATCTCTTACTATTTCACCTTCTTATCTGCCTGTTTGCACTGGATCGACATTGCCTGTTGACATAATCTTAGTTACAAAAGCAGAAGAAAACCAATTGTTTCATTCTCCTTTTCAAATTCAGCAAAAGATCCTTAACTCTTCACTTCTCATCGTCAAAGGAGCAATGGCAACATATCTGAGTTTGATGTTGCTCCGAACAATTTTAACTTCAGTTTCTTCTAGTATTTCTCATTCTATAGCCTCTATATAAAATGAAGATGGATGGAGGGATGGATAGATGGGGAGAGAGAGAGAGAGAGAGAGAGAAAGAGAGGGATAGAAAGAGAGAAAGAGAAAGAGAGAGAGAGAGAAAGGGAGACAGAGAGAAAGAGAGAAAGAGAAAGAGGGAGAGAAAGAGAGAGAGAAAGAGAGAAAAGAGAGAAAAAGAGAGAAAGAAAGAGAGATAGAGATAGAGATAGAGAGAATAAAAGAGAAAGAGAGAGAGAAAGGGAGAGAAAGAGAATAAGAGAGAGAGAGAGACAAAAGAGAATGAGAGAAAAGGGAGAGAGAGAAAGAGAGAGAAAGAGAAAGAAAGAGAGAGAAAGAGAAAGAAAGAGAAAGAAAGAGAAAGAAAGAGAGAGAAAAAGAAAGAGAGAGAGAAAGAGAAAGAGAGAAAGAAAAAGAGAGAGAAGGGAGAGAGAAAGAGAAAGAGAAAGAAAGAAAAAGAGAGAAAGAAAAAGAGAGAGAAGAGAGAGCGAAAGAGAAAGAGAGAGAAAGAGAGAGAGGGAATAAAAGAGAGAAAGAGAGAGAGAGAGAAAGGGAGAGAAAGAGAGAGACAAAAGAAAGTGAGAGAAAAGAGAGAGAAAGAGAGAGAGAAAGAGAAATAGAGAGAGAAAAAGAGAAAGAGAAAGAAAAAGAGAGAAAGAGAGAGAAAGAAAGAGAAAGAGAAAGAAAGAGAGAGAGAGAGAGAGAGAATGTGTACCCTCATTTCTCAGATTTGAACCATTTATTTGCTCCTTATTTGATTCCAAGCATTCCTTCTAGTCATCCTTCAAAGTGTCTAACGAAGTGCCAATTTCTCTTCTGTTTTAAAGACACTTCACAATCTGTTGTGGTCTCTCCCATCAACCCCCTTTGTACACCTTTGGGGTTGCTTTGTTAAGATTTTTCTCCGTTTCTGCCTTTGGGGAAAACATAATATTCTGCCTCTTTTAATATTCCCCCAAATATTTCGTTCTCTGGGAGAGGGGTGGCTTCTCACAGTAGCTACTTCAAAACTTGTAATTTCCATTTGTGTTGTTTTTTCCTTGTAGAGAATTATACTTCCTATCCCTGTTCGCTCAAACCCACAAATGTTTGCAAGTTTACCAAATGAGACAGAACAAGGCAGACCACGTAAATTCTCTGGATTGAGAATGTAAGGTTAAACCCTTTACAAATCTTACTCATTGCAAGATAACCAGCTTTATTGGATAGGAATAGTCGTAATTTCTCTCTCTGAGCCTCCAAGTGAAATGTAGAGTGGACCCTTTCATAATATCTCTAGTATATAATATAGTATACCTAGTATAGCACAGATGGTTTACAAGGTTTAATGGGACCTTTTAATCTCATATTTCAGTGCAGCATGTTCATACATTTTAAACGAAATAATTAAGGAAGCGTTTTCCATCTAGACCTTTGGGATGAACTGTTTGTAGGTCAAAGGTCCCCAGAGTTTCTGTCTTTTTTTCCCTTTCCTTTCCTTTCCTTTTTTTTTAATTAGTTTATAATATAAAATACAAAGATACAAAAGAAAATAGTAGGAAAAATAGGGACGGGAGAAGAGGATGGAAAAATAGAGGGAAAGGGGAGAAAAAAAAAAAGGAATTGACTTCTGACTCCCTTTGGTGCAGTAGAATAAGGCAATAACATCAAACTTCAAGTTTTTTTATTTATTTATTTATTTATTTATTTATTTATTTGTTCGATTTATATGCCGCCCTTCTCCGGAATCTCACGGCGGCTTACAATGCGTTAAGCAATAGCCTTTATACTTTTGTATATACCTGCTTAGTAGGGCTTTCGGGCCCCCCCCCCCCCAAGCGGTGTTCATTTTTATACAAAATCAGCTTATTGCCCCCACAATCCGGGTCCTCATTTTACCTACCTTGGAAGGATGGAAGGCTGAGTCAGCCTTGAGCCTGGTGAGATTTGAACTCACAGTAATTGCAGGCAGCTGGCAGCTACTGTAAGTGCTATTTAACAACGCTTTAGTCCGCTGCTCCACCAAGGCTCCTTCTTACTTTTACATAGTAGTATAAACTAGGGCTCAGTGGCTAAGATGCTGAGCTTGTCGATCGAAAGGTCGGCAGTTCAGCGGTTCGAATCCCTAGTGCCGCATAACGGGGTGAGCTCCCGTGACTTGTCCCAGCTTCTGCCAACCTAGCAGTTCGAAAGCACGTTAAAAAATGCAAGTAGAAAAATAGGGACCAACTTTGGTGGGGAGGTGACAGTGTTCCGTGCGCCTTTGGTGTTTAGCCAGCTACGTGACCACGGAGACGTCTTCAGACAGTGCTGGATATTCAGCTTTGAGATGGAAATGAGCACCGCTCCCTAGAGTCAGGAACGACTAGCACATATGTGCGAGGGGAACCTTTATCTTTTATAAACTAGCCATTTCTCTAACAACAAACCTATCTAATCATATAACCCCTAATCAAAGTTTCATTTCAAATGAAACATCTCAAAGTTCCATTTCAAAGTTTCAACCCAAGTCCAGAAGCTGTTTCCAAGTAGAAAAAGAAAAGTAATTGTGGTTTTTTTTCTTCTTTAATCAAAGCAGTGATTCAATCTATGCTAACTCCAACACACCTTTTGCAGCCATTCATCCACTGTTGGGAATCAACTTGTGTCTTTCCATTTCGGTGCATAATGTAATCTTGCTTTCGTCAACATATATAACAACAAAGTTCCAAAATTCCCACCCAAATCTTTCGGTAAGTATAGAGTTTCTTTCTTTTTTTTCAATAGCAGTCTTGTAAAACCTGATGCCCCAAATCGTTTTGTGTGGGGTGTTCCTTAAACCAATAAACAGTGCAGGTAGAACAGTGGTAAAATCCACATTTTTTTACTACTGGTTCTGTGGGCATGGCTTGGTGGGTGTGGCTTGGTGGGCATGACAGGGGAAGGATATTGCAAAATCTCCATTCCCACCCCACTCCAGCCAGAGGTGGTATTTGCTGATTCTCCGAACTACTGTAGATTTCCACTGCTAGTTCTCTGAACTGCTCAAAATTTCCACTACTGGTTCTCCAGAACCTGTCAGAACCTGCTGGATTTCACCCCTGATATAGGATGTTCTGGAATTCTAATCTTTGGATGAGTTAAATTCTTAGTAAGTGTATATGTCAGGGCTCCAAGTTACACCCCCAACGAAAGAAAACTGTTGTGGCTCAGACTCTCGAGCCTGTATTATCAGCAGGAGGGACTCCAAAAGTGAAGAAGAGGAATTGGCACAGCCTCCCTCTCCAGGATCCTCCTCTCTGGCAATGCCTGCGGTGTCCTCCAAAGGCCAAGAGATAGGCCCGGGGTCAAGCACTTCCACGCAGCCGCAGATGGACAGTAATGATGATGATGAGTCTTGGCTGGACCCTCGACAGCGTTGCAGAGATAAGCGCGTGCAGCAGAGGAAGAGGCGTGCCAGGGATTAGGCTGAGTCACTGGACCACACCCCACAGGGTATAAAAGAGGGTGTGGTGGCCGTTCAAGCTCTGTGACGAGCAAAAACTGGAAGTGAACAAGCCTCTCTGTGTCATTGGAATTTTGTGTTTGCATTGCCTGGACTGACTTATTGGATTTATCTCTTAGTTTCGGTGATCCAAAGTCACCTGTTTCCCAGTCATTTTCTGTGCCTAAGAGAAGGGAAGACCAGAACCTGGGTGTCAGGGTTCTGACAGATGCCCTGATTCAATCATGAATCTCTAGCCAAGCTTCAAAAGACATCCAGTTATTTATTAGTAGCTCTATGTCGGCACGTACCCAAATGAAATCAACTCTGACCCCACATAATTTACTGCCCTATTCATTAACCTGTTTCCCCCCTCTCCCCAGGTGTGTCATCAATCACATTTGTCAATGGAGTAATTTTGTGGGTTGTAGAGATCATTCCCCTCCAGCCGCTGTGGGTAACCCTGGGAGACAGTCTTTAGAAAGGTATGTCTGGAATGTACTCCTGTCTATGGCTGCCGTGTTGCTTCATCAGTTTCCCATCCCTCCTTGCCTATGGCAATTCGAGAGCAGGCCAGGAATGCTTTGTGAGTTGACACTGTTTTTTTTCTGATTCTAATCCAATGCCTTCACTACAACGACACTTCCATACAGGCATGTATATTCATAATAATTCACAAAAGTTGTATAGATAGAGCCCCAAAATGTACCTCTTTTCGAAATCATCCTTATACAGGTTCACAAACAAAAAGATAACTTTTAGGTCCGCAGGAATACCTTTGTGAGAACAGAGAGGACCAACGAATTGAAAAAGAAAATTATTTTCTAACACCACCTTCCATAAATCACGTAAAAATAAATCTATGTCTAAAACTATTGCTCTGAGTCCCACACCTCCATTTCTATTTGGATAGCTCCCTTGGGTACCATAGATTACGACCATGCCAATTCTCCAAAAAAGATACTTCGCAACGCGCAGGAACTGTAGATGAAAAAAAATTCACTTTGAATTGATAAGGCGGCTATTTTTTTTTTCTTTTCTCAAGCTGGCTTCATAAATTTTTCCCGGCTGTCTCTGAAAACATTTCTTTGCTTTCTTTTCCTGAGTGGGGGGAGAATAAACCAGGGTGGTCCTCTGTATTTTTCCTAGCTCTCTTATTTTGCTGGTGAACCCTTGGTGTCTTTGATATACAATTTCATAAAAAAAAAGAACATGATGTCTTCAGTAGAAATCCAATCCCTGAATCATCAACTTCAGGAGTTACTCTCTTAGCCTGTCGGTTTGATTTGATTTCAGAATGTGCACTTTCAAATGGCATGGAAATAATTTTGCAGGACGGATGTCAGAGTTCCAAGTAACACCCCCAACGAAAGAACACTCCAAGCCTTGAAGTCCCTCCAAGTTCCATTTTATTAGAGCTGTCATATTGACACATCTGGGAAAACCCAAATCTGAAAGTTTCCAGGTTTTCCCCACCCAAAAGAAAATTCAAGTCCCCGCCCAGCACCTACATGTCCATCACATGGTCCAATCAATACACCATCCAAAACTGGAAATGCCTCCCAGCCACCTCATCGCAGCTACAGGCCAAGATGGCCTTAACTCTCTGAGAAAAGAATGTTATTTTGACTACATATCACCCATACTCTATGCAATCCCTCCTCCCATTTTCCCACAATAGAAAATGTCGCAGGCCTGAAGGTCCCAATGTAAAAAGTGGCTTCCAGGTCTGAAAAACAGACATAATTCAGCCCTGCATTCACCTGATCAGTTTTAAATTGAATGGCGGGAAATTAAAAACAAAAATCAGAGAGGTTCTTTCTGTTATTATTCTCTTTGTCTCCTGATTATAAATCAACAGTATCAACAGTAGAGACCTTCAAATTTCTAGGTTCTACTATATTGCAAGATCTAAAATGGACAGCTAACATCAAAAACGTCATCAAAAAAGCATAACAAAGAATGTTCTTTCTGCGCCAACTCAGGAAGCTCAAACTGCCCAAGGAGCTGCTGATCCAATTCTACAGAGGAATTCTTGAGTCTGTCATCTGCATCTCTATAACTGTCTGGTTTGGTTCTGCAACCCAACAAGACAGACACAGACTTCAGCGGATAATTAGAACTGCAGAAAAAACAATGGCTACCAACCTGCCTTCCATGGAGGACCTGTATACTGCACGAGTCAAAAAGAGGGCTGTGAAAATACTTACAGACCCCTCACATCCTGGACATAAACTGTTTCAACTCCTACCCTCAAAACGACTATAGAGCACTGCACACCAGAGCAACTAGATACAAGAACAGTTTTTTCCCGAACGCCATCACTCTGCTAAACAAATAATTCCCTCAACACTGTCAAACTATTTACTAAGTCTGCACTACTATTAATCTTCTCTTCGTTCCCACCACCTATCTCCTCCCACTTATGACTGTAACTTTGTTGCTTGGATCCTTACGATTTATATCGATATTGTTTCCTGATTGCTTATTTGTACCCTATGACCATCATTAAGTGTTGGACCTTATGATTCTTGAACATATTTTTTCTTTTATGCACACTGAGAGCGTATGCACCAACGACAAATTCCTTGTGTGTCCCATCACACTTGGCCAATAAAAAAATTGATTTGATTCTATCTATTCTAAATCCAAATAATAATAATAATAATAATAATAATAATAATAATAATAATAATTGGAATAATCACTGGAAATTGTGCCAGAAGTTTGGATTTGAGTACAGCAAAAACCACTGGGAACATCAGATTGAGAAAGTTCTAGAGAATGAGAAACTCAAGATCTTGTGGGACTTTAGGATTCAGACTGACAGACACTTGGTCCACAACACACCTGACATAACGGTAGTTGAAGAGAAAAAAATATGGTTCATTGACATTGCAATACCTGGTGATGCACGGATTGAAGATAAGCAGCAAGAAAAAATCACAAAGTACCGGGACTTGCAAATCGAAGTTGAGCGACTATGGAAAAAGAAATCATGTGTTGTTCTGATTGTAATTGGAGCCCTTGGAGCAATACCCAAAGGGCTACCCCGCTATTTAGAAATTCTAAATTTACCGGACTTGACCATTTTGACTCTACAAAAAACCACCTTACTCGGAACAGCTTACATCCTCCGACGATATCTTAACAGTTCCTAGGTCCTTGGTTAGGACTCGAGCTGCTGAGCTATTAACCAGCCTCAAAGACTGTGAATCTCACTACAGATTAAATAATAATAATAATAATAATAATAATAATAATAATAATAATAATAATAATAATAGGAAACAATAGAGTTCTTTGAATAACTCAGCCATTGGTCTGTCTTATTGCAGTTCTGGTTTTTCCAAGAGAAATCTTTTAATGTTAAATAATCGTACTGATCAAGTTGGAGTTTCTTCATTTTTCCCCCCATACTTCATTTCTTCACCTTTCCTCCCTCCCAAATCATAAAATCTAGTTGGCTCTCTATTTCATCCATCTTTGGGAGAAGGAATCATTTTGGGCTTCTGCTGATCGATATTTTTTTTATTTCTGTATCTGTCCTCTGGGTAGAGAATAGCACATCATTTGAACGTTTGCTGAGAGAATCCTACCCCGCGCGCTCTTGGATGCAACATTATCTCTAAAGAAAGCAGAAGCAGTCTGAATTGAAAATCCTCTAGGAATTCCCACTGAGTGTATCTACTCAGAGAAAAGACCTTGATCAAAAATCCATTCTTCGGTGCTTATTTTTTATTTTTATTTTTTGTAACAAGTCTGTTTCATCCCATTGCATCCATCCATTTATCTACGTGTACAAATAACATTTTCACACTTGGTTACTTCCCTTGAAGTGCTGGTGTTGACTCTTGGCAACCCAACAGATAAATCTTCTTCGGGATGATCTATCTCCAACATGGTCCTTCAAGTCTTCTGATATTAACCAATTGCTGCTATTACAGAGATGGTATTCAGCCGGTTCTGAGCGGTTCTAGCAAATTGGTAGCGGAAATTTTGAGTAGTTCAGAGAACCAGCCATCTAATGACTGCATTCTGAGTCCCAGCTGATTGAGTCTTAGCTGATTGGTCTTCTTTTCTTGCCATGCACAGAAGGGAGCTGGAAAGCAGATTAGTGGGGTGGAGTGGGAATGGGGATTTCGCAGTATCCTTCCCCAGGAGTGGGGAGGAAATGGGGATTTTGCAGTATCCTTCCCCCAGGTGTGGTGAGGGAATGGGGATTTTGCAGTATCCTACCCCTGGAGAGGGGAAGGAATGGAGATTTTGCAGTATCCTTCCCCCAGAAGTGGGGAGGGAATGTATATTTTGCAGTATCCTTGCCCTGGAGTGGGGTAGGAATGGATATTTTGCAATATCCTTCCCCTGGAGTGGGGAGGCAATGGAGATTTTGCAGTATCCTTCCCCTGGAGTGGGGAGGGAATGGGGATTTTGCAGTATCCTTCCCCCTGGAGTGGGGAGGCAATGGAGATTTTGCAATATCCTTCCCCTGGAGTGGGGAAGGTATCGGGATTCCTTCCCCATTCCAGGGGCTGACTCTGTAAAACTGCTCAGAGAGGGCTGTAAATAATATGGAGTGGTTATATAAGACTTAATACCATTGCTATTGTTATATAAGCTGTGAGGGCACAGTGTTTAGAGGCTGACTCTGGCCACTGCCAGAAATTCGATACTGACTGGCTCAGCCTTCCATCCTTCCAAAGTTGGTAAAATAAGGACCCAGATTGTTGAGTGCAAGAGGCTGACTCTGTAAATCATTTAGAGAGGGCTGTAAAGCACTGTGAAGTGGTATATAAGTCTAAATGCTATTGCTATGAATGTGCATGTATATAGCTTATGTTTCTAAAGGCATGTGGTTCTCCATAACTGTCTCACTTGAACCAATCCAATCACTCTGAAGACACAACATAAAAGACTGATTTTGCAAAGTAGACATACTAGGTAAATCTATCTTAGTGCTTCTTCTGTTGTGCCCAGGCTCAAGTAGGTATTATCAGATGCAAACAGTTCGAAACAAACAGACTTTATTAGAACAGCTGAGTATTAACTCATTCTCGGTGTAGTCCAAACTAATTCAAAACAAATTCTTCATAACACAAATTCTTCAGTCTAATCACCAACGTTGCTCTACTTTGGCAACCTGCCAAAGGCTTCTCTTGGCAAGAGTTCAGAAGCAGAAGATGCTGATCAGAAATAAATGCAGCAAGACAAGTAACAAATCTATCAATGTTGTTTTCCGACAAAGAGCCCAAGAGCCGTTGCTGATCTTTTAAGCCTAATGGGAGGGGCCAATAATCTCTTGGCCTTACTCCCGAGTCATCCTCTTTGCTTTAGTTGCTCTTGCCTTCTGGCAGCTCTTCTCATGCATGTACTAGGAACAGGATCCTCCTGTTCCTCTGCCTCTCTACTGTCAGCCTCTGGAGGCTCCAGAGTCCACACCTCACTCCCCGATGGCCCTGGCCCCATCTCTGCCTCCGACGCAGAGCCCTCATCTGGGCCTTCCCCAGCCTCCAAGACTGGCCCATGTTCTTCCTCAGCCTCCTCACTGTCTGACTCCACTGCCAGCTCCGCACGCTGTCGGTGGATCACAACAGTAACAAATGTATACCTATTCTTAAGTTTTTAGTTGTTCCAATTATGTTTAATATGTTACCCATGAATGAATTAAATCCATACAGCTCAAAATAGTACCGCATTTCCCTGAAAATAAGACCCTGTCTTATATATTTTTTGCCACCAAAAAAGGCACCAAGTTTTATTTTCGGGGTGTGTGACTCACCTCACTTACACATGTTGCCCCAGCTTCCTTTTCACTGTCAAAATCAAGCTAGGGCTTACTTTCTGAGTAGGTCATATTTTTGGGGAAACACGCTTTCAATTCCTCCTCTTCCTTCTTGTATTTGTTAATCGACCCACTTGGAACGTTTAAAAGTAGCAAAATTCCTTTGAAGTATCTTTCAATAAATCATCAAGAACGGATCCTTAAGAAAATGATGGAATGTGCCGAAATGAGTAAATTGACATTTGAGATTAAGGAACAGGAAGACAAACAATATTATATGGGATGGGATTTATTTTATCAATGGCTAGATAAGAAAGCATAGGAATGAAGTATGAAATATGAAATAAATGTAATAATAAAATATATAATATGGGTTTTAGGGGATAAATGCCATTGTTCAATAAATGTTCAATGAGAATAATAATACAATGAGATATAATAAATTGACAAATAACGTGTAAATTTTGGATATGGGATTAAGCACGAAAGAATTGTAATGGATCGACACACTTTCTGTAATTGTAATGGATGATGGTTGTTTTTATGTTTTGTTTTAAGAAATAATAATAATATATATATATATATATATATAAAGAATGAATCCTAAGGAGATTTACCCAATGATACACCTCTCAAAAATGGCATATTTAATCACATTTTTTTAGATTGTTTGGAATATCATCTAGTTATAAGAACCTTGGAGGCACAGCGGACTAAAGTGCTGTTAATTAGCACTTAGCTGCCAGCTGCCTGCAATTACTGCGAGTTCGAATCTCACCAGGCTCAAGGTTGACTCAGCCTTCCATCCTTCCAAGGTAGGTAAAATGAGGACCTGGATTGTGGGGGTAATAAGTTGACTTTGTATAAAAAAGAACACCGCTTGGGGGGGGGGGAGGCTCGAAAGCCCTACTAAGCAAGTATATACAAAAGTATGAAGGCTATTGCTTAACGCATTGTAAGCCGCTCTGCGTCTCCAGAGAAAGGCAGCATATAAATCGAACCAATAAATAAATAAACAATAAAATAAAGTTAATATCAATTATCATACCTCATAGCAGGTCACTATCAGAGTGATTGTTTTGCTTGCATGTTTCTGAAGAAACCGAGAAAAATCACTCAACAGTGTTTGGTGCTTAATTGCATTATTGGTTTACTGTTCACATCTCACCAGATTTATAATACATTCAATTAATTCGGCCCACCTCGCTACATTGCCAGATTTTCCATCACAAGGACTGAAAAACTAGTAACTTTCTGGCTTAGTGATCATGTGTGGGAAACGGCATTGGCAGGAAAATTAATCTAACAACCGGAGCATTAAAGGATCCTATAATTAAGGATTTTAGACATTTACTCCACTTCAAATGCACCAAGCCTTCCCTAATCTATTTCTTTCGTCTATAGAAATTGCTGTGACAGATGAAGCACCACCTACACAATTAAAGTGAGATGAGAATATCAGTGAATCAAAATACAGCATAGGAAAAAAAAACACCCAGTTCTGATCACACACCAATAAAATAAAATTAAAAAATGTTCCAATATCGAAGGGGCCGCCACAAAGAAGAGGGGTTAGCTCAGTCGCTAAGACGCTGAACTTGTCGATCAGAAAGGTCGGCGGTTCGAATCCCTCGTATAGGCCTCCTATACGGGGGTTGGACTAGTTGACCTCCAAGGACCCTTCCAACTCTGTTACTGTTACTTCAAGTCAAGCTATTCTCCAAAGCACCTGAGGGCAGGAGAAGAAGCATTGGATGGAAACTAACCAAGGATAGAAGCAACTTAGAACTAAGGAGAAATTTCCTGACAGTTAGAACAATTCATCAGTGGAACAACTGGCCTCCAGAAGTTGTGAATGCTCCAACACTCGGAGCTTTTAAGAAGAGATCAAATTAGGGTCAAATTAGTCTGAAATTGTATAGGTCTCCTACTTGAGCAGGGGATTTGACTCAGGGGAGGATTCTAATTTTTTTTACTACCGGTTCTGTGGGCGTGGCTTATTTTGTGGGCGTAGCTTGATGGTCATGTGACAATTCTTTAGGATTTAGCGGAGGTACTGGTCTACCAGGCTTTTAACTGCTTGCAGAGCTGTACCGGTCTACTCATTCGTTTCTGGAGGCCCCGGTCTACTCATTTGTTTTTGGAGGCACCGGTCTACTAATTTGTTTTTGGAGGAACCGATCTACTCATTTGTTTTTGGAGGCACCGGTCTACTCATGCGTTTTTGGAGGCACCGGTCTACTAATTTGTTTTTGGAGGCAACAGTCTACTCATTCATTTTTGGAGGCACCAGTCTACTCATTTGTTTTCGGAGGCACCGGTCTACCACCACACTGCCTTTTAACATTGATCAGCTGTAGGGCAGCCCTTCGAAGCCCCGCGGCAAGAGTTTAAACAGTTTTTTTCCTTCTAGCCGATCAGCTGGGACTTGGGAGGCAGCAATAGATTGGGCGTGGAGCCAAATAAAAGGTAACAATAATGCAGGGGGGGGCACGGGGGGCGGGAGGGCCCAGCTCCCAGACAAAGAGAACCAGTTCGGTGACGTCACATCGTCACCGCTATCGGCTCGGCCAAACCGGGCCGAACCAGGAGGAACCACCACTGGTTTGACTAGAAGACCTCCAAAGTCCCCTCCAACACTCTTCTTCTGTTAGGATTCTGAGAAGATGATAACATAAAACAATGGACCTAACTAATTCTAATTTATCTGTGAAATTTAAAGCCAAAAAGCATCTTATTATTATAAGATATAGAGTCATATACAATATTTCCTTTAGAAATGTAGACCTCTAGAAAGTGATGGTAGATGCTGCCCAAATGTCCAAACTTGGGGAAATATTTAATTAAAATTTTTATGTATTTATACTTCATCTTTATTACTTTTAAAATAACTCAAGGCAGCAAACCTATCCAACCACAGCTTCTTCCTCCTATTTTCCCCACAATGACAACAACCCTGTGTGATGAGTTGGGCCAAAAGAAAGAGACTGGCCCCAGAATTGCCCGGCTGGCTTTTATGCTTAAGGTGGAACTAGAACTCACAGTCTCCTGGTGACTTGTCCAAGGTCACCCCGTTGGCTTTTTGCGCTAAGGCAGGACTTGAACTCACATTCTTCTGCATTCTAGCCTGATGCCTTAGCCATTAGACAAAACTGTCTGAATGTGATTCCCCCCACCCCCCATAGCAGTAGACTTCACATTGCTTTACAGCCGTCTCTAAGCGGTTTACAGAGTCAGCATATTGCCCTCAACAATCTGGATCCTCATTTTACCAACCAAGGAAGGACAGGAGGCTGAGTCAACCTTGAACTAGTCAGCATTGAACTGCTGGCTGTGGGCAGAGTTAGCCTGAAATAATGCATTCTAACCACTGTGAAGGGAAGGAAGGAAGGAAGGAAGGAAGGAAGGAAGGAAGGAAGGAAGGGAGGGAGGGAGGGAGGGAGGGAGGGAGGGAGGGAGGGAGGGAGGGAGGGAGAGCAATAGCACTTTTATACTGCTTTACAGTGCTTTACAGCCCCCGCTAAGTGCTTTACAGAGTCAGCCTATTGCCCCCAACAATCTGGGTCCTCATTTTACCAACTTCAGAAGGGTGGAAGGCTGAGTCAACCTTGAGCCGATCAGGATTGAACTCCTGGCAGTGGGCAGAGTTAGCCTGCAATACTGCATTCTAACCACTGTGCCACCATGACAGAGATAGCAACAGCACTTAGACTTATATATCGCTCTATATTGCTTTACAGCCCCCCTCTCAGCGGTTTACAGAATCAGCATTTTGTCCCCAACAATCTGGGTCCACATTTTATCCACCTGCGAAGGATGGAAGGCTGAGTCAATCTTCAGCCTGGTGAGATTCGAACTGCCAAATTGCAGGCAGCCGGCAATCAGCAGAAGTAGCCTGCAGTACTGCATTCTAACCACTGCGCTACTGCGGCTCTTTTCTTTTTGTAAATCCAGATCAGGAAAATGTTCAATGATAAAGATGTTTGACATGAGAATAACTTAACCATTTTGGGAAGGAAGATGGTGTCAGGTTAGGTTACCTGGCTAAAAATGCCTGACATGCATAAGGTATGATTGATTAAGTTACTATGAGATTAGAGATAGTACAAAAAGAAAACTCACCGTTAAGCTTCTGCAATTATCTGCAATGGACTGGTTATTTATTTTCGCTCTCTCCCGCTCTCTCTCTCTCTCTCTCTGTATGTCTCTCTCTCTGTGTGTGTCTCTATCTGTCTCTCTGCCTCTCTCTCTCTCTCTCTCTCTCTCTCTCTCTCTCTCTGCCTCTCTCTCTTCTCTGTCTCTTTCTCTGTCTGTCTGTCTGTCTTTCTCTCTGTCTGTCTCTCTCTGTCTCTCTGTTTGTCTCTCTCTCTCTCTGTCTCTTTCTCTCTCTCTCTCTCTCTCTCTCTCTGATATGCATTGCTTGGACACATCTGTTAAACAAATCATAAGCCTTGATGTAGTCAAAGTGGGTATTATCTGAATGAATGCTCTGCCGTCTTAAGCTAAGTTTATAATCTTTAGATGTGACTTTCTCCTGTCCAATTTTGCAGTTGAATTGTGTTTTAGCAAAAAAGGGACATTAAAAAAAAAAATCTCCATTAATGATTTAGAGATCCACGAGACATCAGTCTCTGGGAAAGTTTTGAGCCGACTTCAAGCACCCTTATTACAGATGTCTTGCTTAAGCAAATGACTTGAATAAAGGAGAGATGGTGGGGTTTGTCCTGGAGGATATTTCATATCCACTTGTCTGGAATAAGAAATACAGAATACAATTGCATGCAATTTCTTTAGATTGTCTACGTGCAAATTGAGGGTGTGGAAATCATCAGAGGGCAGTTTGGAGACTGTGGTCACAAGAATCAAGATAGTGGCATCAAAGCTCTGTCTGTGTTTTATATGTAGTATACATAAAAACCAAGCAGAATTCAATCACAGAGTTATAATGACTGCTTTGATTTATTTATTTTTTTAACCATACCCTGCCGAAAACCTTGAGACGGCTTCATTTTAGCAATAGCAATAGCACTTAGACTTATACACTGCTTTACAGCCCTCTCTAAGTGGTTTTCAGAGCTCTTGCCCTCTGACAATCTGGGCCCTCATTTTACAGACCTTGGAAGGATGGAAGGCTGGGGTCAACCATGAGCCAGGGGTGAAATGCTCCCAGTTTGGACCAGATCGCCCAATCCGGTAGCGATGGAGGTGGATGGTTTGGAGAACCAGTAGCAAAAATCCCCTCCCCCACATGCTCAGCTGAGCCGCACAATCATCAGAGGCTTTTTTTTTAACTTTTAAAAGCATTTTTTTCCTACAACTACAGCCGAAACAATGCTTTTAAAAGTAAAAAGAAAAAGCCTCTGATGATCGCGCGGCTCATCAAAGGCATTTAAAAGGAAAAAAAACCTTGTTTTCTTTTAAATGCTGTGATGATCCCAGCTGAGTTCTCTGATCGGCAGAGGCTTTTTAAAAAAGCCGCTGCCGATCAGGGAACTCAGCTGGGATCGTCAGAGCATTTAAAAGAAAAAAAGGGGGGTTTTCTTTTAAATGCCTTTGACGATCCCAGCTGAGTTTTAAAAAAGCCTCTGCCGATCAGGGAACTCAGCTGGAATTGTCAGAGCCTTTTGAAAACATTTTTTTTTACAACCTCTTAGCCGAAGAGGTTGTAAAAAAAATGATTTTAAAAGTAAAAAAAAAAAAATTGGCCACGCCCACCCAGTCACATTACCCCCTCCCTCCCCCCACCAAGCCATGTCCACAGAACCGGTAGTAAGAAATTTTAGATTTCATCCCTGCCTTGAGCCGGTGAGGATCGAACTGCTGACAGTGGGCAGAGTCAGCCTGCAATACTGAATTCTAACCAGTGCGCCACCAGAAAGGAGAATGAGAAAGGGAAGAAGGGTGGAAAGAAGGAAGGAAGGAAGGAAGGAAGGAAGGAAGGAAGGAAGGAAGGAAGGAAGGAAGGAAGGAAGGAAGGAAGGAAGGAAGGAAGGAAGGAAGGAAGGAAGGAAGGAATAGCAATAGCACTTAAAATTATATACCACTTCACAGTATTTTACAGCCTTCTCTAGGCAGTTTACAGAGTCAGCATGTTGCCCCCAACAATCTGGGTCCTTGATTTACCGACCTCGGAAGGATGGAAGGCTGAGTCAACCCTGACTGTGGGCAGAGTCAGCCTGCAATATTGCATACTAACCACTGCGCCACCACGAAGGAGAATGAGAAAGGGAATAAGAGAGGAAAGAAGGGAGGAATAGCAATAGCACTTAAAATTATATACCGCTTCACAGTGCTTTACAGCCCTCTCAAAGTCAGCCTGTTGCCCCCAACAATCTGGGTCCTCATTTTACCAACCTCGGAAGAATGGAGGGCTGAGTCAACCTTGAGCCGATCAGCTTCGAACTCCTGACTGTGGGCAGTCAGCCTGCAATACTGCATACTAACCAGAGGTGGGTTCTACTTACCTTTACTACTGGTTTGCAATGGGGCCGCGCACACGGCCATTGCAGCCAATTTCAACTTTAAGGGATTCTGCTGCTAAAACAATTATCATGCAAACAGAGCTCCCTTAATTTACGAGGGCCTTGTTTGGTTCTTCTCGGAGAGTTCCATGATGTTTTGTTTTCATGGAGTGCTCTTACATGGATAAACACCGTGGCAGCTCACACCCTCAATTCTTAGGTTCATAAATCAGAAGGTTTGACTAGTTTTGCATTTTACTAAACAGGATGCAGGCAGGAGACAATGAGACAGCCACTTAGCAAAAATAAACAAAAGCAAAATGAAGCTATTTCCTTCCGTCTCCCTCAAAAGTTCAAACGTTAAGAATTAAAACATATATTCCTGGAAAGGAATTCTACCCTGGTCAAATTTAGAATATTTAGGCTCCCGCCTAAACACTTAATAGCATTCTAACATTGTTCATTTTTAGTTTTGGCCTCTGAGTCAAAATCGGATTCCTGGTGACTCTCCAAATAAATCCATATTAGGATTTTAAGCTATTTTTTTTCCTAAGTGATTTGTCATGTCCCCTGTACACAAGATAACATCTGTATCTCTCTTTTGGGCAGCTGGA
>CM075964.1:11769171-11781671 GCA_038048745.1 Coluber constrictor foxii
AGCTTTTTCTAAACTGTGCTAGCTCATCTCGTAGATACTGTTTTTTTAAAAAAAAATAATAATCCCAGTTTATGTAGCCAACACTGCCTTAGAAATCAGCCCCATTACATACGCACAACCATTTAAACTCCCAAAATAACTCCTTCAGAGGCAGGGAAAGATTGAGAAGGAAGACATGGCGAGGTTACGAAGAAAGAAAACGTTAGAGGAAGCGAAAGGGGAAGCCTGCTAAAGCAAACAATAGACTGGAGTAGAAATGGAAGAGAAATCGACTCAGAAAAAAAAACGCTGGAGAAACTGAGATTTTGATACATCAGAACTGAGCGGCGTTCCGACTCTTGTATAAAATAGTAACCCAGTTGTTAAGTGAATTTGGCTTCTGCATTGACTTCGCTTGTCAGAAGTTTGCCGAAAGGGATCACGTCAGCGGTGGGATTCAGCTGGTTTTGGCCGGTTCGAGCGAATCGGTTGTTAAATTTCTGGCTGGCCCCGCTCCAGCCCTCCCTGCCCCGCCCTTTCCAGGTGTCCCCCCCCCGTGCCTCAGTTTGCCTCCCAGGTAAGTTCAGGGAGGCCTACTAGGCCCAAAATGAGATACAGGGGGAAGTGGCACATGCCCCCCCCCCCGTGGCCAGTTTTTGCTCCCAGGAGGCTATAGGAAGGCCTACTAGGCCCAAAACGGGTCACAGGGGGTGGTCACGGGGGGGGGGGAAGCTCCCAGAGTGGGTGCAGGAGGCCAAGTGCTGCCTGCCCCACTCCCTGGCCACGCCCAACATGGCTACGCCTACTCACCCAGTGATTAGGGCAGAGAACCGGTTGTTAAATTATTTTAAATGAATTTAGTTTTAATCTATGGCCATCTATATTGTTATTTTATGAAATTTTAACTTTTGTATGCTTGTTTTTAATCGGCTGTGCACCGCCCTGAGTCCGTAAGGAGAAGGGCGGTATATAAATCTAAATAAATAAATAATAATAAATAAATAAATTTGATCCTGTGACCCTGGGACATCGCAAGCGTCAAAAGGTTATAATGCCAAGACAAGTTAGAAGGTTATGAAATTGGACTGAATGACACGAATAGGCAAAAAAAACCACCTTCAATTTTGTAGTAATGCTCCTCCCTCTCTCTTTTGACATTAAACATTATTATTTCTCTTGTGCCACATTATGTTATTCCCCCCCCCCCAAGTATTAAACAGCCTCTAGCTATGAATGAGACATGTTAGTCCTAGGAAAAACGTACGATGGTCTTTGTACCAATGGGACCACGGTATGGATGGGGGCTCTTCATCTCGTGCCACTGAAGGAATTTATGATCTGCAGGTGTTAGCTGCTTGTAAATCTACTCACCTGTGCCACTTGGCTTTTGTTATCGGTTGTGGCTGGTTGTAGGAGTGCATTCTACTAAATAGATGGACACAGCTTGCAGTTAAAGTTGGGGACGTAGGTTCAGAGATCCTTTTCTCTCTTGGCCTTTGGATTGCATAAAAAGCCACCCCATCAAGGCATGGATATTAAATCCTCATAGAGAGGAGAACGAGACAAACAGCTTTAATTCGGGTTCCCGCAAGGCCTACCTGGACAAACAATGGTTGCTTTGTAGGCTTCAGCAGCTAACCCACACTGGAGTTCCACCTCCAAGCTTAAGGTTACTCTGCATGAAAATTGCAGAAGGTAGCTACAAAAGAATTGCTTTCATTGAAAGCCGCCGTAGAGCATTCCTTATCTGTGGGACGAAATATTATTTTCTTAGCGCTCATACCGAAACTGAGCTAATCTAAAAATCTGGCTCAAGGGGACAACACTCTTAATGCCACACATTTGATTGTAATTTTCCCTGACTTCACTAGGACAGCGATTTTGGCCCAAAGGATAAAAAAAGAGCACATGATTACTGTGTGGAGAAATTATATATTCAAGAAATGCCGAACGCATTAGCAATTGAAATCTGGGCCGTAAAATTAAGAATCCATGCAGAGAAAGAAAAGAGCATGGAGACTGTAGTTACGGACACACTCACAAACCCACTGGTCGTACCAATGCAGCAAATGATAAACTATGAACTCTTCTTTAAAAAAATTCTAGAGTGGTGGTTGATGATTTCAAAGTTTAGGTAGAGAACAGATAGTCCTTGATTTTATGACCAGAATTTCTGTTGCTAAGCAATCTGATTGTTAGGTGGGTTGTTGAAAGCTACACTAAGTACCCAAATTTTACTAAGTACCCCAATTTTAATCACATGACCGTAGGAATGCTGCAGTGGTGGGTTGCTCCCGGTGTGCACCGGTTTGCAAGAATCAATAGTAAAAAATTGTAGTAGTTCTGAGAACTGGTAATAACATTGGCTGGCCACGCACCGGAAGCGGTCCCCGGCACGGGCACCGCTCGCTTACCCTGCCCACCTTATCAGAGGCTTTTTTTTTTTACTTTTAAAAGCATTTTTTCTATAACCTCTTCGGCTGAAAAAATGCTTTTAAAAGTTTAAAAAAAAGCCTCTGATGATCCTACTGCTCAGCTGGGATCGTCAGAGCCTTTTGAAAGCATTTTTTTACATGGTTTTACATGTAAAAAATGGTTTTAAAAGTTTTTAAAAAATGGGCCACGCCCACCCAGTCACATTACCCGCCCACACACACACACCAAGCCACATCCACAGAACCTGTAGTAACAAATTTTAGATTTCACCCCTGGGGTGACGTGATAGGAGTCTTCCAATATCTCAGGGGCTGCCCCAAAGAAGAGGGAGTCAAGCTGTTCTCCAAAGCACCTGAGGGCAGGACAAGCAGCCATGGATGGAAACTAATCAAGGAGAAAAGCAACTAGGAGAACTAAGGAGAAATTTCCTGACAGTGAGAACAATTAATCAGTGGAACAACTGGCCTCCAGAAGTTGTGAATGCTCCAACACTGGAAGTTTTTAAGAAGAGGTTGGATAATCATTTGTCTGAAATGGCATAGGGTTTCCTGCCTAAGCAAGGGGTTGGATTAAAAGACCTCCGTCTGATGTTCTATGTTCTAACTATTATGATGGTAAATGCCAGCATGAGTAACCTCTTTATTGGCCAAGTGTGATTGAACAAACAAGGATTTTGTCTTCGGCGCATAAGCTCTCACTGTACATAAAAGCTATAAGTGATCAATCCTGATCAAATTAATAATAAAAGTTACAAAATTTCCCCATGGACCAAGGGACCCACTATTCTGACCCAGCCTTAGCAGAAACAAGAAACAGACTTCTTGTCACGAAAAAAACCCTCTTTATTTACCTCTTGAGAATGAATGTCATTCACCCACTGAAAAGTCCAGGCATTAGTTCTTCAAAGAGTTAACGGCAGTAACAGACCTTATCAGTTCCTTGCGATAATGGCAAGGCTGAAAAGCTGCAAATTAAGTTCTGGCAAGCAGTCTTTGTGGCACAAAACACCATGAGCAAAATCTTCAGAAATACCAACGGTTGTCTCCTACGATCACCACTCCCCTTTCCTTCTATATATTCCCCAGCCAGAGACGGGCCATTCAGCGTCCACGTTTGCTTTGCTTCCTGAGTTGACTCCTTGTCCTCCATTGCTCACCTCTCCTAACTGCTGTGCGCATACAGGCCCCAGATGTTCTTCCTCCTCACTCATCTCAGCCTCCAAAGGCAGCTGCCTCTCCGGTGGCTGGAAAATGTCGGATGGCCCCAGCTGTATCTCTGCGTCTGATGCAGAGCATTCACCAGAGCTTTCCCCAGATTACAGAAGTTCCAAGTTCCTCCCCAACCTCCTCATCCTACGAGTCTGCTGCCAGCTCTGGTTGCAGTGTAACCATTACACTCGGTTGTAATTAATCCAAGTTAAATTTCCAGTAAAATTATTGGGATTGGTGAAGTTCCTCCAACTTTTTTTTCCTGCAAATCTTATCCAGGCACCTCAGATCTGAAAATTTGCTACATTCCAATAACAAGCATTCTGTTCTATAAGTGGAAACCTAATAGCCTTGTGTTTGAGGAGAGCTTAGACACTAATCTACATTTCTTTGCAAGTGCAGTGGTTTCCTCTAAAGGGTTTAGGGTATATTTGCAGCAAATATAGATTTTAGTTGACAGTTTAATGATGTCGTGGATTAGAATGCATGTACTGTTAGTAATCGATCTGGCCAGATTGTGTTGTCAGGAAAATTTCGCTCTCTATTGTCCATCGAATCAGGCAGTATATAAAAATCGCTCTTTCTAAAGGAGGAATTGGGGTGATTTTATCCTTGGTTCGGAGATGGTCCCACTCTATAATTTGTGGCCCCCAACCAGGGGTGAAATTCAGCAGGTTCTGACAGGTTCTAGAGAACCGGTAGCAGAAATTTTGAGAACCGGCTAATACCTCCCGCTGGCCCCAGAGTGGGCAGGGAATGGGGATTTTGCAGTATCCTTCCCCCAGGAGTGGAGTGGGAATGGAGATTTTGCAGTATCCTTCCCCTGGGAGTGGAGAGGGAATGGAGATTTTACAGTATCCTTCCCCTGCTACACCCACCAAGCCACACCCACTATGTCACACCACGCCCACCATGCCACTCCAACAACCGGTAGTAAAAAAAATTGAATTTCACCACTGCCCCCAACCCAGCCCCAGACTCAGCATCTGAAACTCAGGGGCAAAACGTCTGATACTCAGCAATCTTTCACATTTTTTCCAGCAATTAAAGAATGCAAAAAAGAGCCTGGTGGCTCAGCAGACTAAAGCCTGTTATTAACATTCAGCTGTCTGCAATTACTGTAAGTTCGAATCTCACCAGCCTCAAGGTGGACTCAGCCCTCCATCCTTTCTAAGGTGGGTAAATTGAGGACCCAGTTTGTGGGGGCAATAAGCTGACTTTGTATAAATATACAAAAGTATGAAGGCTATTGCTTAACGCATTGTAAGCCGCCCTGAGTCTCCGGAGAAGGGCGGCATATAAATCTAATTTTAAAAAATGGATGTGGTTTCATGCACTTATTTTTCACTTTTTTTTTAAATGACACCTCCAGTGTTTCCACAATTGTCAATGTCATAACCCCGTGGTTTGCAGTTGTTCTCTGCCCCAGCCGAAGTAAAATAATTCCAATAGATTGACCCAATTAAACAATTTAATTGGTGGAATGACTTGCCACCCTTGTGAGTGATCCTACACTGGTGTTTTTATAAGAAGAGACTGGACAGCCACTTGTCTGAAATGATACAGGGTCTCCTGCCTAAGCAGAGGGTTGGACTAGAAGACCTCCAAGGTCCCTTCCAACTCTTCTCCTTCTCTTCTCTTCTCTTCTCTTCTCTTCTCTTCTCTTCTCTTCTCTTCTCTTCTCTTCTCTTCTCTTCTCTTCTCTTCTCTTCTCTTCTCTTCTCTTCTCTTCTCTTCTCTTCTCTTCCAATCCTACTCCTACTCCTACTCCTACTCCTACTCCTATTCTACTCTATTCCTACTCCTACTCCTACTCCTACTCCATTCCATTCCATTCTACTCCTACTCCTACTCTACTCTACTCTACTCTACTCTACTCTACTCTATTCTATTCTTACTCCTACAACTACTCCTATTCTACTCTACTCTATTCCTATTCCTATTCCTATTCCTATTTCTATTCCTATTCCTATTCCTATTCCTATTCCTACTCCTACTCCTTTCTATTCTATTCTATTCTATTCTATTCTATTCTATTCTATTCTATTCTATTCTATTCTATTCTATTCTATTCTATTCTATTCTATTCTATTCTTACTCCTACTCCTACTCCTACTCCTACTCCTACTCCTACTCCATTCTAGTCTAGTCTAGTCTAGTCTAGTCTAGTCTAGTCTAGTCTAGTCTAGTCTAGTCTATTCTATTCTTACTCCTACTCCTACTCCTACTCCTACTCCTACTCCTACTCCTACTCCTACTCCTTCTCCTTCTCCTACTCCTACTCCTACTCCTTTCTGTTCCATTCCATTCCATTCCTATTCCTATTCCTATTCCTATTCCTATTCCTATTCCTATTCCTATTCCTATTCCTATTCCTATTCCTATTCCTATTCGCATTCTATTTCTATAAATAAAGGGAACCAGTGCTGCTCTTTCAAAAATCATTGTGTTTTCACCCCACTCTTAAAAACACATTTATAGTTTTACATTAAGAAAACGACCCAGAAGATGTGAAAAATCATTGTTTATTGATCTGTGTTCTCTGTAATCAACACATCCTATAGATACCCCGTGTAATACCTCGCAAATCTTTGGCCATCATTTCTTTCTGCATCATTTCAGTCAAAGTATTTTTCATCAATGGCCTGATTACTAGACCCAAAACTGCAACACTGATTTGTGAACAAAACAATTTTTTTAAAAAAAAAAATCAGTCTCTCCACTTCACCCCCTCACTACTCAGCCTACTCAGCCTGGTTTCACATAATTTTACCACCGGTTTTTCAATGTGAACATAAGCGTGCCTTCCGGACATGGACACGGCCTTTCACTCATGCGCTTTGCTCTAACATGCAGCTTGCATGCATGCAGGTGGCTTAGAAAACATGAGTAAATAGGATAGCATAGCGCCGGGGCACGTGGGGGGTGTGGGGCCACCCACAGGTCACCCCTACCAGTTCACCCGAATTGGTCTAAAGCGACTAAATACCGCCACTGGGGTTTCCTCAAACTGGTTGGGTTGGCAATATATATAAACCATCAATGCATGTTTGCAGTCAAAATGTAATGTATAGCTTTAAGGCTGTAATGCTGTATTGCATTATACTGTATTCTGATTGGCTAGCTCTGTAGCCAATGTACTTAAGAGGAAGCTTGAATCATGGCTTATTTTTCTTATTCCATTATTATTGCTACCTCTGCTCCTCTCTGCCTGTTCTCTCTGCATGATCACTGCTTGATCATTGCTACTTGTTGTTTTTTACTGTTTTACTGATTGTTTTATTGCTGTACTTGTTCTGTTTGCAACTCCAAAAAGAACTGTTTTATTACATATGACTACAACAACTGGTAAGAAGACTTTGTTCTTGCAATATCCCTGGATTGATAATTTAACTATCTTTATCTGTGTATGACCTGGATTGTTTATTGAATTTTGCTTTACTTTTTCCTAAAAGTAAAAGAATATCACAACTCAGTGTGTCTGTGTATTGACAGTGCTTACTCACAATCACTCTCAGCCGTTTTCTCATGTGCACAATCTTGCTACTCAAGGGTTACTCTGTGCATATTCCTTAACAATTTTCAGATCGGTGGACTTCAACTTCCAGAATTCCCCAGCCTTGCTTCCTTAGAGTACCTCAACTCCCGAGTTCCCACTCTTTTTGTATTCAGAAAGAAGATTAAAAACTCCCCCTGCAACTCAGATGAAGCTGAGCACAACCAAGCCCCCACCCAAACAGAACACACCCCCAGCCAATCAGAGCACAACCAACCCCCCATCCAATCAGAGCACAGCCAAGCCCCTAACCAATCAGAACACACCTCCACCCAATCAGAACACAGCCAAGCTCCCACCCAATCAGCTGACATCCCCACTAGAAGTTAAAAGGAAGAGACAGCTGCAATCTCACATTGCTCCTGGAAGCACGAAGCCAAGAACACCAGCCTGAAGATGACGAATGAGACTTCGTCAAAATGTCGCCAAGATACTTCCAATTCTACGCGGGAGAAGACCCGAATAACCAAAGACCTACACACACACACACACACACACACACACACACACACACACACACACACATTTCACACAGCATTCGTAACGGAGGCTTTTCAACAGTGGATAGCAGCATTCATGTTTTATTTTGATGTCAAGTTTTACATTTCAATTGCTTTCTTATTCTGAACACTTTTGTCATTCTAAACAACCTACAATCTAATGGCAGATGGCATATATTTTTTATAAGTAACTATCTAGCTAATTAATGCCATTGCAATCAATGTATACTGCAAATTTCAGATGTTCTGTTTCTTTTCTGTCCTCACTTTCTCCCACCCCTCCCCTTTTTTAAAAAACTGCAATGGCTTATGGCTAAAGCCAACTGAATTTGCAACACATTACTGCAAACTGAGGAGGTTGCATAATGTCTCTATGATCTGTCACGGAGGAATCCTGACAAAGGACTTCATTTGCAACTTTTATTGTGCTGGAAGTGAATATCATTAGCGGCAAATATTTTTGTGCCTGACTTTCAATCAACCAAAGGCTGAAATAAGGTTTGCATCTATTGTTAAAGGCCAAGGAAACAGCAATTAATTCATGCCTGCTGAGACACTGATGGAAAAGGAAGGCCGGGCTAAAATATTTATACGAATTATACTCCATCAAGAGGAGCCTGTAGTTATTAACTTCTGACATCGTTTTGAATTTCAGCAGAATGCGTAGCATTGGCGAAGTTCCTCTGGGGCAGAATTATGAAGCGCTTTTGAATTAATAGAGAAATGCATCGATCAGACTGACTTTGATCAAGCAAACATTGGGATTAGCGTAGTATCCAAGTATCTAATTCACGATTCATTGAATCTATGATATCTTCTGATCCTTGGCACATTTGAACTACTGTACTTTTCGGAGTATAAGACACACTTTCCACACACCCCCCAAAAGTGGGTGAAAATTGTGGTGCATCTTATATATCGAATGTTGCTGAAGCCCTGCCCACCCACTGGCCCCAGCCTTGAGCCATTTTCTGCCTCCGCATGCCGTGTTCTCGGCCTTCGCACACCCCGTTTTAGACCCGTTCCAGGCTGTGGGGATCATCACAGTACATCGCCACCGATCACCATCTCTGCACAGCACATTTTCGGCCTCTGCAAACCCTGTTTTGGGCCTCCGCGCGTTGCATTTTCAGCCTTAAAACTTATTTTAATTTATTTGATTAAAACAGCTGGGAATGAATTCATTCTCAGCTTTAGTCCAAAACAAATTCTTCGGCCTTATCACCAAACTTTGATGTCTTTGGCAACCTGCCAGAGGCTTTTCTCGGCAAAAACCCCACAACGTTCAAGAGACGCTGACAAGAAGCATTGGAATCGAAGTTGCTTTTCTATGAAGAAGCCAACGGCTCGTGGCTGCTCTTTTAAGCTTTATGGGAGTGACCAATCATCCTCTGGCCTTACTCCTGAGTTGTCCTTTTTTGCTTCAGCTACGCTTGCCTTCTGGCAGTTCTGTGCATGTGTGTGCTAGGAACAGGCTCCTCCTGTTCCTCTGCCTCTCTGCTATCCGCCTCTGGAGGCTCTGGAGTCCATGCATCACTTTCAGATGGCCCCATCTCTGCCTCCAATGCAGAGTCGGTTGTCCCGACCTTCCCCTGAGTCCAGGACTGGCCCTCAGCCTCTTCACTGTCCAATTCCATTGCCAGCTCTTCAGACTGCTGACGGACCACAACAGCTCCATCTTAATATTATTGGATATTTGGAAGGCATATACTTAGAATGACAACTAAATCTTACATAGTAAAGTACCAAAAGGAAGATTTTCATTCTGGGATTTTAAGTTATTCTAAGCTTTGTGATCATTAAAGCTTTTATCTGCTTGTTTCATTGTCGTGGGATACAATTGATTTTCCACAACACTGACATGCTATTGGGTTAATAAAAGCTTTTTTTAAAAAAAAAAACCTAGAATTGCAAGTATTTACACGAGTGATAATAGGTTCATAATGTGTGTTCCCTCAGCAAAAACACACATTTTCACTGGGTTATGCGGCTTAATACTACGAAGGTTTTACAAGGAATAAGCAGATATTCTAAATTTGCTACTTGACTGAGCAAAGGAAAAGGATTTGGTTGGGTACAAAATATATGCTTCTGAGAAGGGTCCTTAGCCAGAAAATTTGACATTTGCCTCTTTTCCAAATTTATGTTCTATGACTAAAAGACATAGTCACCACTGGCATGGCAGAATTTATTCCAGCAACTTTTCTGGCATTAAAAAAATAAAAAAACTAATCAGAGAATACATATCAAGTGTGGGAAATCAGGAGTACAGGCAATTTAAATGAATATATAGGTGTACTGTATGCTAAAGTTCTCTACAGGAATCTGAACTACTAACGGTCAAAGCAAATCAGTGGGAGATAAGAATCAATGGAATTCAAGGAGGACTGAGCTTCGATCTCTTGTGGACATGAAGGAACTCGAGACTAATGATACATTTGACCCTTCATCAGTGGTGAAATTCATTTTTTTTATTACCGGTTCTGTGGGTGTGGTGTGGCTTGGTAGGCGTGGCTTAGTGGGCATGGGAGGGGAAGGATACTACAAAATCTCCATTCTCACCCCACTCCAGGGGAAGGATACTACAAAATCCCCATTCCCTCCCCACTCCTGGGGGAAGGATACTGCAAATTCCCCATTCCCTCCCCACTCTAGGGAAGGATGCTGCAAAATCCCCATTCCCACCTCACTCCTGGGGGAAGGCTACTGAAAAATCTCCATTCCCACCCCACTCCAGGGGAAGGATATTGCAAAATATCAATTTCCACCCCACTCCAGGGGAAGGATATTGCAAAATATCCATTCCCACTCCACTCCAGGGGAAGGATACTGCAAAATCCCCATTCCCTCCCCACTCTTAGGGAAAGGATACTGCAAAATCCCTATTCCTTCCCCACTCCAGGGGAAGGATACTGCAAAAACCCCATTCCCACCCCACTGTAGGGGAAGGATACTGCAAGATCCCCATTCCCTCCCCACTCCAGGGGAAGGATACTGCAAAAACCCCATTCCCACCCCACTCTGGGGCCAGCCAGAGGTGGTATTTGCCGGTTCTCCAAACTACTCAAAATTTCTGCTATCAGTTCTCCAGAACTTGCTGGCCCCAGAGTGGGGTGGGAATGGAGATTTTTCAATATTTTTCCCTCAGGAGTAGGGAGGGAATGGGGATTTTGCAATATCCTTCCCCTGCCACGGCCATCAAGCCACCCCCACCAAGCCACACCCACAGAATCAATAGTAAAAAAATTGGATTTCACCACTGCTACAGGCCCCTATTGATTTTGCCTCATCAAGAAAACACAGTGACTGAAAAAACTCACACTTAACAGAGCAGGGAAGATAGTGAAAGAAAAAAAAAACCTGCCCGTGAGCCTTTAAAAAAAATGCCTGTGTTTTCTTAAACGCTGCAGATTTTAGGACTTTATCAGCTGAAAAAGAAAATCGCTACAGTCCTCATTGTATCTCGCTGGATGTCACAGAGCAAACCCTTCCAGAAATACGACGCATCGTTCATAGCTTCATCCTCAGGTTACCAAGTTATCCTGCTGTTAACAGAAGCTGAGGCTATCGTTCCGGGCTGCTTCTCTCATCCTTCACGAAACAAATAGCTAAGAGGATGAGGAAAAAAAAAAAATTAAGGAATTCATGCCCTTGCATTTTCATCAGGCCGAAGAGGCTTGTTGCCAACATCTATTTGTTAAGTCCAAACATTTCTGAGGAACCAGACGGAGCATTATGTGGGCAGGCGAGCGAAAGGGGCCACTTGTTGAACGAAGCTGCATTTTGACATCTGCGGTACACCTTTAACTGATGAACTGGGAGTGTCGAAGTAGATCTGGATTTTGGTCTATCTATCTCTGTGATGGCGAACCTGTTGAGGAATTCGCAGCGCAACCCTAGAGTAGCAAGGCTGTGCACATGAAAGCGACTGAGAGCAGTTGCAAATAATCACAGCCAACACACAGATACACTGAGTTGTGTTTACTTTTAGGAAATAGTAATAAGTCACAGTCCAATAAACAGTCCAGGTCATACACAGATAAAGCAGTAGATGGTAAAACAATAGTCCAGGGATATTCCAATACCAAAGTCTTCTTACCAGTTATCATAGTCATGCAGAATAAACAGTTGCAAACAGTAGCAAACACAGCAAAGAGCAGTAACGTTCAGCAAAGAGCAGCAGAGAGAAATAAACCATGTTTCAAGCTCCCTCTTAAGGACATTGGCTACAGAGCTAACCAATCAGGACACATTATGATACAATACAGCAATACAGTCTTAAAGCTATATTGAGGTTTTATATATTGCCAACCCAACAAGTTAGGTAATTATCACTTCCTAACAGAATCTTTTTGCACCGAGCACCCAAACTGGAATGCACATGTGTGTGCATGCCGGAGCCCCGGAAACTCGAAGATCAGATGGCTGGTGCATATGTACGCCGGCCACTTGATTTTCTGGTTCCTGGATCTCCAGCAGTGCACACCAGAAACCAGAAAAGCAGCTGGCATGGTGCGCGTGCCCACCGAGAGGTCTCTACATGCCATAGGTTCATCATCATGGGTCTATCTGAATCTAATTGGAGGTGTTCGTAATAGGGAGCCACCATAACATCTGAATACATTTTATGTATTAGCTTATTAGATACAAGAACACAAAAGCAAGTAGTAGGAAAGGAAAGGGAAGGAAAGTGGAAGAGAGAAATGTGGAAGAGAGAGGGAAAAAGAAAAAAAAAGGCATGCATTGATTCCCTCTAAATGTCTATGGAGGTTCTCCATCATGGTTGTCCCAAAAGTGCTTCTTCAACTGGACTTTCTGGTT
>CM075964.1:11786671-11801671 GCA_038048745.1 Coluber constrictor foxii
TCCTCTATTCTGTTCCATTCTGTTCCATTCCGTTCCGTTCCACTCCACTCCACTCCACTCCACTCACTCCACTCCACTCCACTCCACTCCTTTCCATTCCATTCCATTCCATTCCATTCCATTCCATTCCATTCCATTCCATTCCATTCCACCCTACCCTACCCTACCATACCATACAATACCCTATTCTTCCATCCCATATTTCTCTTATATTCTGTTCCATTCCATTTCATTTGCCCTTATTGCTTATTTTGGGAAAGTTGCAAAGAAGAGCAGTTGCCACATTGCCAACACCTGGCTAGGGAAGGGCTCTACCATACATTTACATTTTAGGAACCCTGATTCTGAACATTTTTTGGAGACCAGCCTCGAATCAGCTTCATTTACCTTTTATCACCAGGTAAAACCTGACCTCTAGAAGTTAACATTGATGGTGTGACCTCACTCTTTGTCCTTTAAGTCCCCCTCTAGCCATTATTGCATATTTTAAACTAAGGAATTTTACTCCCTTTGACTCTTTTTACCCCTGTGCAAAACCTGTGGGGAGGAGGGTGTGGGGGAGGAGGTCATAAATATTTTATATCACTCAATAAAAGGGCTCCATTTGCTTGCGATGTAAGTCGGATGGCTTCGGGGATTGGAAATTTGTCTGCAGAAGTGGCAGATGGATCACCGAAGGATTGAGGCCGAGGGGCAGTTTCAGGAGAAAAATTGTACTGATGACAGTTTGAGCAAGGATTTTCTCTCCCCACCCCGCCTCTCTTTGCTGTAAACTAATCTGCCTTCTAGCACATTTTGCAGTAAAGAAGCAGGAACATAAAAGAGCTATGAGACACGGCTCCTTTCTCGGAAGCGGCTTAGCCTGCCATACGAGCAGCAAATCGGTGTGAGTTCGTCCCTTGCACTAATCCTGCCTTGCCTTTTTAACAGGTGATCCCTTTTGATGTGGGTTCTCCCACGGCTGCATAAAACTTTGACTGGAAAACTCAATGCAAACCCAAATTCATAAAAATGCACCGGAAAACTCTGACTCAGACAGTTGAATGCTCTTGCCTTCCTTTGGAAAATCAAATTAAGCCAATCCACAGATCAACTTGATTTTTCCATACTGTTTTGAAGTGTCATACTCAATTGACTATCCAAGAACCAAAAAGTCTTCGGAGCTTTGAGACTCCTGCTAGAGTCCATCCAGGGGTGAAATGCTCCCGGTTCGGACCGTATCGCCCAATCTGGTAGCGATGGCAGTGGGTGGTTCGGAGAACCATTAGCAAAAAAACCCTGGGCACCTCCCCCCCCCCATGCCCAGCTGAGCCACACGATCATCAGAGGCTTTTTTTTTTACTTTTAAAAGCTTTTTAAAAGTAAAAAAAAGAGCCTCTGATGATTGCGTAGCTCAGCTGGGATCGTCAGAAGCTTTTCAAAGCATTTTTTCCTGCAACCTCTTGGCCGTAGAGGTGGTAAAAAAAAATGCTTTGAAAAGTCTCTGATGATCTCAGCTGAGTTGCCTGATCAGCAGAGAGGCTTTTCAAAGCATTTTTTAAAAAGCCTCTCTGACGATCCCAACTGAGTTGCCTGATCAGCAGAGGCTTTTCAAAGCATTAGAAAAAATGCTTTGAAAAATTAAAAAAAAAAAAGTTGGCCACACCCACCCAGTCACATTCCCACCACCACCACCACCACCACCACCAAGCCACACCCACAGAACCGGTAGTAACAAATGTTACATGTCACCCCTGAGTCTATCCTCAGGGAACTTCTCTCTCTGTCCTCACTTCCCTGTGGATCAGGGTTGGGATTCAGCCGGTTCGAATTTTGAATGCTGTGAGCAAGCGTGTTAGGAACCGGTTCTTAAACCAGCTGCATCCCACCACCGCTGAGGATGGGCTGCAGCACGAGTCTCAAAGCTTGGAAGACTTAACCTCTGCTCCTGGTGACCGACCCAGATTGCATCCAAGATGTTCAGCTTCTTGCTTGAAGGCCTTTCAGGTGAGAACATAGCACCCCTACTGTATGCTTTCCATCCAAAAGAAGCCTTATAAATAAGGCTTCCAAATATTGAAACCTCCACTTCTATAACTTAAGCCAACTCAAGCACTTGGCTTCTAGAGTAGGAGAGACCAAGAGACTTTTTGGAGGAGGAAGAGGAAGAAGAAAAAGAAAAAGAAAAAGAAGGAGGAGGAGGAGGAGGAGGAGGAGAGGAGAGGAGAGGAGAGGAGAGGAGAGGAGAGGAGAGGAGAGAAGAGAAGAGAAGAGAAGAGAAGAGAAGAGAAGAGAAGAGAAGAGAAGAGAAGAGAAGAGAAGAGAAGAGAAGAGAAGAGAAGAGAAGAGATTTTTTTATTGGCCAAGTGTGTTTTGGACACAGAAGGAATTTGTCTTGGTGCATATGCTCTCAGTGTACATAAAATAAAAGATAAGTTCATGGAGGAGGAGGAGGAGGAGGAGGAGGAGGAGGAGGAGGAGGAGGAGGAGGAGGAGGAGGAGGAGGAGGAGGGGGAGAATGACTTGGATGAGAAGATCGATGAGGAACTCTAATCAAATTTGCAGATGACACCAAGCTGGCAGGCATAGCCAACATCCCAGAAGATAGGCTCAAGATACAGAAGGTTGAACATTGGGTGCTATCTAACAAAATGAAATGGATGAAATCAATCAATCAAGGATGAAAAAAAGTAAGGTTCTACATTTTGGCAAGAAAAACAAAATGCACAGGTACGGTATATGTGGTACCTTGCTCAATAGGAGCTCTGGCGGCTCAGCAGACTAAAAGTATTGTGATTAACACCAGCTGTCTGCAATTACTGTAAGTTCGAATCTCACCAGGCTCAAGGTTGACTCAGCCTTCCATCCTTTCTAAGGTAGATCAATTGAGGACCCAGTTTGTGGGGGCAATAAGCTGACTTTGTATAAAATATACAAAAGTATGAAGGCTATTGCTTAACGCATTGTAAGCCGCCCTGAGTCTCCCGAGAAGGGCAGCATATAAATCAAATTAGAAAAAAAATTGTAGCAACTGTGAGAGGGATCTTGGAGTCTTAGTGGAGAACCATTTAAATATAAGCCAGCAGTGTGCAGCAGCTGCCAAAAAAGCCATCCCAATTCTATTCTGCATAAACAGAGGGATAGAATCAAGATCTTGTGAAGTGTTAATGCCACTTTATAAGGCCTTGGTAAGGCCACACTTGGAATATGGCATTCAGTTTTGGTTGCCATGATGTAGAAGAAGAAGGAGAGGAGGAGGAGAGGAAGAGGAGAAGAGGAAGAAGAAAAGAAAAGAAAAGAAAAGAAGAGGAGGAAGAGGAGGAGGAGGAGAGGAAGAAGAAGGAGGAGGAAGAGGAAGAGGAAGAAGAGGAGGTCACCCAGCAAATCTGAAGTTCTTATTTTACTACCTATTTAAATTATAATTTTAGCATACTACAATATATATTTCCAAGGTATTTCACTATGCTGGTTATATGCAAGAACACCTTTTGTTAAGATAGAATTTTCTCATTCGACCTACCGTTGGCATTTCCAAACGACTCTCTCAATTATGAACACGTAACAGTAGACAATTGGTTAGTAGATGATTAATTGGTCAGCATTTCAACTGAAATTTTTCAAACCGTCTAGGAAAACTGGATGCCAGCTTCCTATTAAATTTGGACTAGGACTCACCAGATGTCCCAGACAGATATGAAAATCTCAGTGGGAATGAAATGAATCCCTTGTTAAGCAAGGTGAGTTGTCTCCATTTCCTTCCTTACGAAAAGAGAATCTTTGGGATAATTGGAGCATACAATGGTATATGAAGCTGTAATTGCATTTTTTTCCCCCTCTACACTTTCAGACAGACGACATTAGACGAGATCTTGATGGCTTTCCAAAATAAAGTATGTTTGAGTCAAACAATATTATTATATATGTCAATAATCCTAAAGTGCAGGCTGGCACCAAGCTGTGGTGCCATAGGAGAACTGCCAATATCCTGTAATAAGAAATGCAAAGACATAAACAATTAAAACAAAAGTAAATAATATTTAGGGTCCAGGGCACTCATTCACAGATGGAGCGTCTCAGGGCCTCTGCATATGAGCCATCGGCTTGAGGCTGTAATGTAATATAAGTCCATTAATTTAGATGGTTTAAATGTGGATAATTTGATGGTGAGCAGAGCTATTAGTAGCCACCGGTAATGGTGGAAATATACAATGTCCATCTGTTTAGAATAGACTAACAGAGTTGGAAGGGACCTTGGAGGTCGTCTAGTCCAACCCCCTGCTTAGGCAGGAAACCCTACACCACTTCAGACAACTGGTTATCCAACATCTTCTTAAGAACTTCCAGTGTGGGAGCATTCACAACTTCTGGAGGCAAGTCGTTCCACTGATTAATTGTTCTCACTGTCAGGAAATTTCTCCTTAGTTCTAAATTGCTTCTCTCCTTGATTAGTTTCCACTCATTGCTTCTTGTCCTGCCCTCAGGGGCTTTGGAGAATAGCTTGACTCCCTCTTCTTTGTGGCAGCCCCTGAGATATTGGAACATTGCTATCATGTCTCCCCATGTCCTCCTTTTCATCAAACTAGACATACCCAGTTCCTGCAACCGTTCTTCATATGTTTTAGCCTCCTGTCCCCTCATCATCTTTGTTGCTCTTCTCTGCACTCTTTCTAGAGTCTCGACATCTTTTTTTACATCGTGGCGACCAAAACAGGATGCAGTATTCCAAGTGTGGCCTTACCAAGGCATCATGAAGTAGTCTAAGTGTTTAGAAGCATCATGTAAATGCATTCTTGGGGTTGAAGAAGATTGAAGAGTAAGACCCTCCAATCTATCGGTGTCTGCATGAAAACTGTCCAAATTCAGTGGTTGAGTGATGGCCCCTCAAGGAAGAGAGACCCTCAAGAAAGAAGTAATCACCACAGGGGAAGGTTTATGTAGTGATACCATTACCTTAAGAAGGGCACGGTGGCTCAGCGGTTAAAGAGCTGAGCTGGAGAGCTGACAGCTCAAGTTCGAGACCCGAGCTCTGAGCAAAGGGGTGAGCTCCCGTTCCTTGCTCCAGCTCCTGCCCGCCTACCAGTTCGAAAGCATGCAAATGCAAGTAGATAAATAGGTACCACTTATTTGGGAAGATAGCAGCATTCCTTGCACATTTGGAATATAGTCCTGCTGGCCACATGACCATAGAAAATGTCTTTGCACAATGCTGGATCTCTCAGCCAAGAAATGGAGATGAGCACCACTCCCTAGACTCAGGCATGACTGACAAGGAAATCTTTACCTGTATTGTTACCTTAATAAATCACAATTTATGATGCTGTCCTACAAATTATAGAGGAGCTGAGGAAAATTTGCAAATTTGCCACCCCTTTTGATAAACTCATATTTCTCACAACAGTTGTCATCCGCCAGCAGATCTGGCAGCAGATTCGGACAGTGAGGAGGTTGGGGAGGAACATGTGCCAGTCCTGGAGTCTGGGGAAGGCTCTGATGAGGGCTCTGCATCAGAGGCAGAGAGGGGGCCAGGGCCGTCTGACAGTTGTCAGCTGCCTTCAGAGTCAGACATCAGTGAGGCAGATGAACAGCTGGAGCCTGTTCCCAGTGTGCGCATGCGCAAAGCTGCCAGACGAAGAAAACAGCTAAAGAACAAGGGTCGACTTGGGAGTAAGGCCACAGATGGACAGTGAATGGCCCCTCCCAGAGGGAATAAAAGAGGAGCGAAAGGGGAGTGGAGTTTGCAGGAGTCAATTAGTTCATTCCTGCATTCTTGCCAAGTATTGCAGCATCTGAAAGATCTCGGCGTGGCCACTCTCCAAGCCTGATAAAGGTCGGTAATCGGGAACTACCTTGAAAGACTGTGGGAGAGGAAAAGCTTTACTGGAGAGGAATTCACTGTACATTAAATAAAAGGGATTTATCAGGATGAGGATTCAGCTTTGTGCCACTAGGGAAGCCTAGAAATGTGCATTTCTGGTTTCCATGCCCAGGTTAAAATAACGAAGACCTTCCCACAATATTAATAAGTCTCTGAGTGTTTTTTTTTTTTCAGGAGAAATAATTGAGACCTAATGCTAAACTATTTTTGTTGTTGTTCTTGATATTCTGTTGCAATCAGTTCCCAGTTGCTTTCAGTTTGGAGTAGGCAGCATAGTCCAGAAACACAGGAAAAAGTAGCATTGAAAATAAATTATTACCCAATTAGTACAAAGAAAAGAAGGAACATAATTGAAAAATGCACACAGCCATAGCTTATGGCTACAGGTCTCACAAGGGTTTGCAATCCTAGAAGCTATTCGCCCACATGCAAATATATGCTAATTACTCTTCTCTGCAGAATATTTGAAAAACACTTACAGGAATCTACAGTTGTTAAAAGTCAGCCGAATGTGAATTTCTTCTGCATTTCTCGAACGACACATTGGCCATCTTGACAGCATGGGAGGTCACGTCAAATAAACCCACTTTCTCGGTCGCCATTTTTGATAACAAAAGGCAAGCTAGCAGAAGTAAAGCTAGTGCAAGGGATTCAGTGATAGATTCATAAAGAGAACCAAAGGGAAGACTACAGAACACATCAAAGGTATAGTAGTGGCCAAAATTGTGGAAACCTTTTGGGAAAAGTGTATTTTCGAAAACTAACTCTTAACACCTCTTTTTTTAGGGGGGAGTAATACCATAAAATTGTATATCAATGGAAAGATAATTTAATCAAGAATGTCATGCAATAACTTTTAGGAAGGATTTCCTATTAGAATAGCAGTTACAGTATAAAGGAGAAGAGTGAAAAATGTAGCAAAAACGAGATATACAAAAATTATCCCCATAGAAAAAATGAGATATACAAAAATTATCCCCTTGTCAGTTAATACTTAGTTGAGATAATAATAATAATAATAATAATAATAATAATAATAATAATAATAATAATAATAATAATAATAATAATAATATAAAAAAGTATGGTTCATTGACATTGCAATACCTGGTGATGCACGGATTGAAGATAAGCAGCAAGAAAAAATCACAAAGTACCAGGACTTGCAAATCGAAGTTGAGCGACTATGGAAAAAGAAATCATGTGTTGTTCCGATTGTAATTGGAGCCCTTGGAGCAATACCCAAAGGGCTACCCCGCTATTTAGAAATTCTAAATTTACCGGACTTGAACATTTTGACTCTACAAAAAACCACCTTACTCGGAACAGCTTCCATCCTCCGATGATATCTTAACAGTTCCTAGGTCCTTGGTTAGGACTTGAGCTGCTGAGCTATTAACCAGCCTCAAAGACTGTGAATCTCACTACAGATTTAATAATAATAATAATAATAATAATAATAATAATAATAATAATAATAATAATAATAATAATAATAATAATAATAATAATTTTATTTCTATACCGCTCTTCTCCCAAAGGACTCAGGGTGGTGTACAGCCTATTAAAAGCACAGACAAACATGAATTAAAAATAATTAAAATTATTAAATAATTTCAGCTCAAATATAAAACCCCAAATTTAAAACACCCAATTTAAAATCATTACATTGATAGCCCAGCCTGGCGGAACAGTAGGTTCTTGAGGGCATAGCGAAATACACGAAGATTGGAGATCTTATGGATTTCCGGGGGCAGTTCATTCCCAATGACAGGGGCTCCCACAGAGAAGGCCCTCCCCCTGGATGTCACCAGCCAACGTAACTTGGCCGATGGCACCCTGAGGAGACCCTCTCCGTGGGAGCGGACTGGCCGGTGGGAGGCTACTGGTGGCAGAAGTCGATCTCGAAGGTACCCATGTCCAATGCCATGGAGCGCTTTGAAAGTGGTAACCAGCCCCTTGAATCACACCCGGAAGACCACTGGGAGCCAGAGCAGCTCACGCAGGAGGGATGTTACATGGGCACAATGGGTTGCGCCCATAACCACCCGCACGGCTGCATTCTGGATCAGTTGGAGCCTCCGGGTGCTCTTCAAGGGGAGCCCCATGTAGAGAGCATTACAGTAGTCCAGCCAGGAGGTGACAAGGGCGTAAGTGACCAGGCACAAGGCGTCCCGGTCCAGAAAGGGCTGCCGAACATCAGAACGTGTACATCAGAACATTGTGTCAAAGAAAAAGGGCATTATTCTTTACTGGCCAGGAATCAAGAATAAATTTGGCTTCATGGATGTTGTGTTAACATTAAAATATGAAAAGCTAATCCTGGCATCCATCATACTAAACCGAGAGGAATCAGCACCAAGGACAGAGGCCTGAATAGGTTTTGCTGTAAGTCACTCCTGTTGGTTTTGATTCAACTACCTCTTGAGGAAAATTTCTTGAAACACAAAAGCTTGTAGCAATATTATTGAAATCTCTGCTGGTCCTTTTCTTCAGTAGACTATCCATGTCCAATTCTTGCAACCGTTCATCATATGTTTTAGCCTCCTGTCCTCTAACCCTCTTGACTGCTCTTCTCCGGAAACTTTCTAGAGTCTCAACATCTTTTTTATATTGTGGTGACCAAAACTGGATGCCATATTCCAAGTGTGGCCTCAACGGTCCATCGATGAACATTTTTCTTCCTTATTCTCTTTGTAATGTTCTTGATGATCCTCAAGTGCAACATAATTCCATTTCAGCTTCATTCCACTTCTTTTATGTACTCCGAGACCATATGCACCAAGACAAATTCCTTGTGTGTCCAATCACACTTGGCCAATAAAGAATTCTATTCTATTCTATTCTATTCTATTCTATTCTATTCTATTCTATTCTATTCTATTCTATTCTATTCTATTCTATTCTATTCTATTCTATTCTACTCTATTCTACTCTATTCTACTCTATTCTACCCTACCCTACCCTACCCTATGCTATCCTATCCTATCCTATCCTATCCTATCCTATCCTATTCTTATTTCTTTTGACTAGTTGTTATCATGTATTCCTGATGATGAATCTCCAAAGGCAACATTCTAAGAACTTTTTATGAGTCAATGTATAATGACTTTTTATTAACAATTTATGTTCAAGGACCATGAAATGAAGTTAAGCACTTAAAACACATAATGTGCCCCAAGATGGCATTCCACCCTTAAATGAGCAAAATATAATTTTAAAATTATAAATGGTAGTTAAATGATATCCCATTAAAATATATTAATTTCAATAGACATTTATAGCATTATATTTTAAAATTAATTAGTTATCAATTACTGCAGATTAAAATATTTTTACTCCCTGGAAAGAACAAGATAATAGCAGTAGCAGTAGCACTTATATACCGCTTCACAGGGCTTTACAGCCCCTCTCTAAGTAGTTTACAGAGTCAGCCTGTTGCTCCCAACAATCTGGGTCCTCATTTTACCCACCTCGGAAGGACGGAAGGCTGAGTCAATCTTGAGCCGGTCTGGATCGAACTGCTAGCAGTCAGCAGAGTCAGATACTGCAATGATGCATTCTAACCACCAGGAAGGAGAATGAGAAAGGAAAGAAGGAAGGAAGGAAGGAAGGAAGGAAGGAAGGAAGGAAGGAAGGAAGGAAGGAAGGAAGGAAGGAAGGAAGGAAGGAAGGAAGGAAGGAAGGATGGGAGGGAGGGAGGGAGGGCAAAAGCAAAAGCAGCAGACTAAAGTACTGTTAAGTAACACCATCTGCCTGCAATTACTGTGAGTTCAAATCTCACCAGGCTCAAGGTTGACTCAGCCTTCCATCCTTCTGAGGTAGGTAAAATGAGGACCCAGATTGTGGGGGCAATAAGCTGACTTTGTATAATAACGAACACCGCTTGGTGGTGGTGGTGGGGGGAAGCCCTACTAAGCAGGTATATACAAAAGTATGAAGGCTATTGCTTAACGCATTGTAAGCCGCCCTGAGTCTCCGGAGAAGGGTGGCATATAAATTGAATCAATCAATCAAACAAACAAACAATCAATAGCTATTAGATTTATATACCACTTCACAGTGCTTTTACAGCCCCTCTCTAAGTGGTTTACAGAGTCAGCCTGTTGCCCCCGACAATCTGAGTCCTCATTTTACTGACCTCGGAAAGAGGGAAGGCTGAGTCAACTTTGAGCTGGTCAGGATCAAACTTCCGACAGTCCTTGCAACAACCGGTTGGGGGAACCAGATTAAAATTAACATTCGATTTGGCTTAACTGGTCCGAACCATCTGAATCCACTATTTGTAGGTATCCTAGAAATCTCAAAACTTTCTGTCTGTCATACTTTAAGGAAGCAAATAAAAAGAGATTCAAAGAGTAGAACGCTACCTTAAAAATAATAACAATAAAATTCTGTGTTTATCCTATGATTCCTGACAATCTCCATGGAATGAATCCGTTTCTTCCTTTCACCCACACAGCTTTTGACTGATGAGTTGTGAGTAACGCGCCAGAAGTTTCTCCCCATTTGGCAGGCAGCCGTCAGTCCTCAAAGAAAGAATAATGAATGAGGCAAAACAGTTGTGATGGGTGACAGTCACATCACTTTCCCAGGAAGACAAACATAAGGTCTTATCTACTCCTTTTGCAATTACAAGCACCGGAGTAACAATGCTTCTTTTCTGCTGATGCCAAGATGACAAGAAAATCCTACACTTTGCATGTTAGGTAAGCAAGATACAGATTAACAGAGTTGCTACCAGTTCGGGTGAACCGGTAGCAACTCTGTTAATGCTACCGGTTCGGGAGAAACAGTATTTCCAACAATCAGCTGGGTGACGATCAGATGTGACACGTGATTTATATTAGCTAGAATCGTCGGATTTCCTGCTTTCTAGCTAATCTAAATTGTGTGGCACAGTGGATTCCTCCCCCCTCGCTGTTCTACTTACCTTTATAGACTTAGAAAGCTTCAACAAATTTTAGCGCTGCACTAGCGCGCCTCAGGCGTGCATGCGCAGGAAGCATGCGCTCAGTAGCAGACTCCCAGAACTGGTAGCAGACTTCAGAGGATTTCACCCCTGGTTGAAAGGGACCTTGTAGGTCATCTAGTCCAACCCCCCCTCCACTCAAGCAGGAGACCCTACACCATTTCTGACAGATGGTAGTCCAGTCTCTTCTTGAAAGCTTCCAGGAATGAAGCTCCCACAACATCTGAAGGCAACTTCTGTTGATTGTTCTCCATCAGAAAATTTCTCCTTATTTCCAGGTTGAATCTCTCCTTGGTCAGTTTCCATCCATTAACTTGTCTGGCCTTCAGGTGCTTTGGAAAATAGCCTGACCTCCTTCTCTCTGTGGCAGCCCCTCAAATATTGGAAGACTGCTATCCTATCCCCTCTTCACTAGACCATCCATGCCCAGTTCCTGTAACCGTTCTTCATATGTTTTAGTAGTCTCTAGTACCCTAATCATCCTGGTTGCTCTTCTCTGCACTTAATGGTAATCATTCCATTGTCATCTACTGCAAGAGACAAAAATAGAGAGTAACAGAGTTGGAAGGGACGTTGTAGAACATCTAGTCCAATCCCTACCCAAGCAGACCCTTCACCATTTCTGACAGATGGCAGTCCAATCTCTTCTTGAAAGCCTCCAGAGATGAAGCTCCCACAACTTCTGAAGGCAACTTTTGTTCCACCGGTTGATTCTTCTCACTGTCAGAAAATTTCTCCTTATTTCCAGGATTGAATCTCTCCTTGTTCAATTTCCACCCATTAATCCTTGTCTGGCTTTCAGGTGCTTTGGAGAATCTCTGAGAGCAACGTACTGTTTTTGGGATTCAGGGCAAGCAGTCCTGGGTAAAGAACCTGGCTTTAGTTAAGTGCAAAAAGAGAGTTGGAGTTGGATCTAGGTCAGTAGGATTAAGGTCTGACCTCTTCCCAGGGACCTGCTTAATGTCAGTTCCTCATTAGAGAAGAAGAGGCATAGTCCTCAGTGCTTGTCAGGACAGGAGATGGGCATAAATGGGCTTAATTTAATGATACTCATTGATAGGATACTCTGTTTAAATGGGGCAGAGTCTCCTTTCCCAGATTGCGACTGTGGTGCTCTTTGTCAGACACTGGATCACATATTGGCCAGCTGCAATTTGAGTACTTGTACAGGACGAAAAACAAATTTTCTCCCAACTAACTAATATTGTGCTTAATTGAGCAAATGGCCTAAATATAGAATGGAATGGAGTGGAGTGGAGTGAAGCAGAATGGAACGAAATGGAACAAAATAGAATATATGGAATGGAATGGAATGGAATGGAATGGAATGGAATGGAATGGAGTGGAGTGGAGTGGAGTGGAGTGGAGTGGAGTGGAATGGAATAGAATAGAATAGAATAGAATAGAATAGAATAGAATAGAATAGAATAGAATAGAATAGAATAGAATAGAATAGAATAGAATAGAATAGAATAGAATAGAATAGAATAGAATAGAATAGAATGTTTTCCCCAAAATAAGAAAATTCTGGTCTTATATTTTTTTGAACCCTGAAGTAAGCGCTTGGCCTTATTGCCATGCACTCAAAAGCCCGATTGACCTTATTATCTGGGAGTGTCTTATTTTGGGGAAAACAGGGTAGAATTAGAATTAGAATTAGAATTAGAATTAGAATTAGAATAGAATAGAATAGAATAGAATAGAATAGAATAGAATAGAATAGAATAGAATAGAATAGAATAGAATAGAATAGAATAGAATAGAATAGAATAGAATTCTTCATTGGCCAAGTGTAATTGGACACACAAGGAATTTGTCTCTGGTGCAGAAGCTCTCAGTGTACCCACATACAACAACAAAGTGATAGGTCATAGATCATAAATCATAGTTACAATAATAAATCATAAGATACAAACTACATTCATATATTACTGTATAGAGCACTTATTCTAGTCTCGTGAACCAACCTATTTCAAAATGTAATCTATAACTTATATTGTATATATATATAAAACTTCTTGAATTCCTCATGCATGCTTCCTTACAAAATTGACTAGATGGTTCCATTATATGTCCACCATAGTATTGTGGGTTCCTTTTATGCATATTTTACTACTGTTATCCATACTCTAAAAAGGTAAAGTAATAGTTTCCCCTGTCCAGTCTTGTCCAACTCTAGAGGGTGATGGTCATTTCTGTTTCTTAGCTGAGGAAGCCAGAGTTATCCGTAGACACTTCATAGCCATGCGGCCAGCATGACTGTACATTGAGGTTCATGGAATGGTGTTATCTTCCCACCAGAGTGGTACCTATTTATCTACTCGCTTTCGATCTGCTAGGCGGGCAGGAGCTGAAGCAAGGAGCAGGAACTCATCCTGTTGTGCAGTGCTCGGGTTTCAAACCTATGTACTCTATGCCATATAGCACTTAGCACTTATACACCGCTTCACAGTGCTTTAAAACCCTCTCTAACAGTGGTGGAATTCAATTTTTTTTACTATCAGTTCTGTGAGTGTGGCTTGGTGGGCATGGTGCGGCTTGGTGGGCATGGCAGGGGGAGGTTACTGCAAAATCCCCATTCCCTCCCCACTCCTGGAGGAAAAATATTGCAAAATCCCCATTCCCACCCCACTCTAGGGGAAGGATACTGCAAAATCCTTATTCCCTCCCCACTCCTTGGGGGAAGGATATTGCAAAATCTCCATTTTCTGCCGGTTGTCTGAACTACTCAAAATTCCCACGACCGGGAATTTTTCAGAACATGCTGAATAGCACCCCTGCTCTCTAAGCAGTTCACAGAGTCACCATATTGCCCACCACAATCTAGGTCCTTATTTATTTATTTATTTATTGGTTCAATTTATATGCCGCCCTTCTCCGGAGACTCAGGGCGGCTTACAATGCATTAAGCAATAGCCTTTGTACTTTTGTATATGCCTGCTTAGTAGAGCTTTCGGCCCCCCCAAACGCTGTTCTTTTTTATGCAAAATCAGCTTTAATCTCAGAAGGACAGAAGGCTGAGTCAACCTTGAGCCTGATGAGATTCGAACTGCCAAATTGCAGGCAGTCAGCCAAAGTAGCCTGCAGTACATGCCTTCTAACCACTGCTGCCACCATGGCTCTTAATGTGCCTAAACTCTCCTGGCTATGGATTCTATCCAATAAAGGTTTGGGATTTTGCTGCACAAAGCATCAAGACTTTGCTTCTCAAAGTGTCGGTTTTAATTATTCCCTGCTTGATGTTTTCCAAATTTGGGTCGTCTGACTCGTGAAGAGTCCAAGACCGTCCAGATGGTTAGATGACAAGATGGTTTTTGCAGACGAGCCGATTATGTAAGCACAATCCAAGGGGGGTGGGGGTGTCCCATAGCAACTGATTGGCATGCTAACCGTTCGCCTCAAGGAAGAGACCCTTGCAATGTGCATTGTAAAATGTATTGCAATGGGATTAGAAAGGGATGACTTGAAGATGGCAGATTGTTACTGTGAGTAAGTAAAACATGCGGTGTTTTGGCCTGGGGATAAGGAAGATTGGCATAAAAGTGGGGATTCTTATCTTATTCACTTATTTGTATCCTGCCTTTATTATTGGTGCAAATAGCTCAAGGCGGCAAATATATCCAGCACATCTTACTCCTCCTGTTCCACCTCCCACAATGGTTTTGTGAGCTGAGTTGGGCTGAGCAGGGGTGACAACCATTCGTATTTCTTTTGCAAGATTTGCTTACCGTGGTTCGTGCCTCAGAGACCGCTTGCCAGAACTTAATTTACAGCTTTGCAACCGGAAGCTCCTGCCCTGGCAAATATCCCAAAGAATTGATAAGGTCTGTTACTGTAGTTAACCCTTTGAAGGATTATGTTGTGGCCGGTATGCGGCCTATGCGGCTGGTGGCTGATTCGGACAGCGAGGAGGCTGGTGTGGTGCTGCGCCAGCAGCTGGCACTCGAGTCGGACAATGAGGAGACTGGAGAAGATGTGGTGCCAGAGGCGGGGATTCAACCAGCGCCTTCAGAATCTCCGGAAGCTCCCTTAAGTGAAGTGGACGAAGAGGAGGAGCCTCTTCTTGATGCACGGGCGCACAGAAGGGCCAAAAGGCAGGAGTGGCTCCTCCTCTTTGAGAGTAAGGCTTGGGGCTAATTGGCCACTCCCTTAGCCTATTTAAGGAGGAATGCCG
>CM075964.1:11806671-11809171 GCA_038048745.1 Coluber constrictor foxii
CTTCCTTCCTGCCTGCCTTCCTTCCTCCCTCCCTCCCTCCCTCCCTCACTCACTCCTTCCCTTCCCTTCCCTTCCCTTCCCTTCCCTTCCCTTCCCTTCCCTTCCTTCCCTTCCCTTCCCTTCCCTTCCCTTCCCTTCCCTTCCCTTCCTCCCTCCCTCCCTCCCTTCCTCCTTCCTTCTCTCCCTCCTTTCCTCCTTCCTTCCTCCCCTCCCTCTCTCCCTTCCTTCCTCCTCCCTTCCTCCTTCTTCCTTCTCTCCCTCCTTCCCTCCTTTATTCCTCCCCTCCCTCCCTTCCTCCTCCCTTCCTCCTCTCCCTCTCTGCCTCCCTCCCTCCCTCCCCTCCCTCCCTCTTTCATTCTCTCCCTCCCTCCTCCTCCTCCCTCCCTCCCTCCCTCCCTTCCCTCCTCCCTCCCTCCCTTCTCTCCCTCCCTCTCTCCCTCCCTCCCTTCCTCCCCTCCCTCCCTCCTTCATTCTCTTCCTCCCTCCCTCCTCCTCCTCCTCCCTCCCTCCCTTTCCATTGTAACTCATTGTAAACCAAGAAAGACATGCTAAGTTTCTTCTAAGTAATTTCCCTTATAGTTCCTCACCCATGGACAGAAATCTTGCTATACTAAGGCAAACTACTTGCATCATTAAATATATATATTCTGATAAATTTCTAGGGAGAAGCTGTCTTAACTCTCTGACTCCCAACCAAATTATCTAAACTTCTCCATCTCTTGGTCCTTTGGAATGTAGCCCCTCCTTCCTGGGAATCCAGCCTACATTCCCCCACAGAGCAAGTCATGTCTCATTCTGTTGAAGCATTGAATAAATATCCAATAGCAGAATGATCCTATGATGGAATTTAAGAATAATGTGTCAGGGCTCCAAGTAACACCCCCAACGAAAGAAGATTCCGAGGCTTGAAGTTCCTCAAAGTTCCATTTTATTAGAGATGTCATATTAGCACATCTGGGAAAACCCCAATCTGAAAGTTTCCAGGTTTTCCCCACCCAAAGGAAAGTCCAAGTTCCTGCCCAGCACCATGAGTTCATCACATGGTCCAATCAATTCACTGTCCCAACTGGAGATGCCTTTCAGTTCCAGCCCTCCAGATGCAGGGCAAGATGTCCTTGGCTCTCTGAGAAAGGAATGTTATTATGACTATATATCACCCCTGCTCCATACAATCCCCCCCTCCCAGTTTCCCACAGCAGTAAATGTGGCAGACCTGGCAGCCCAATGCAAAGATGGCTTCTTTGCAAACTGCCCAAGGAGCTGCTGATCCAGTTCTACAGAGGAATTATGGAATCTGTCATCTGCACCTCGATAACTGTCTGGTTCGGTTCTGCAACCCAACAAGACAGACACAGACTTCAGAGGATCATTAGAACAATGGCTACCAACCTGCCTTCCATTGAAGACCTGTATACTGCATGAGTCAAAAAGAGGGCGTGAAAATATCTACAGACCCCTCGCATCCTGGACATAAACTGTTTCAACTCCTACCCTCAAAACGACTCTATAGAGCACTGCACACCAGAACTAGACACAAGGACAGTTTTTTCCCGAACGCCATCACTCTGCTAAATAAATAATTCCCTCAACATTATCAAACTAGTTACAAAGACTGTATTATGATTATTCTTCTCATCGTTCCTATCACCCATCTCCTCCCACTTATGACTGTATGATTGTAACCTTGTTGCTGGTATCCTTAAGATTTATTGACTGTTTCCTAATATGATTTGATTGCTTATTTGTACCCTATGACTATCATTAAGCATTGTACCTTATGATTCTTGGCGAATGTATCTTGTCTTTTTATGTACACTGAGAGCATATGCACCAAAGACAAATTCCTTGTGTGCCCAATCACACTTGACCAATAAAGAGTTCTATTCTATTCTATTCTATTCTATTCTATTCTATTCTATTCTATTCTATTCTATTCTATTCTATTCTATTCTATTCTATTCTATTCTACCCTACCCTACCCTACCCTACCCTACCCTACCCTACCCTACCCTACCCTACCCTACCCTACTGTATTCTATTCTATTCTATTCTATTCTATTCTATTCTATTCTATTCTATTCTATTCTATTCTATTCTATTCTATTCTATTCTATTCTATTCTATTCTATTCTATTCTATTCTATTCTATTCTATTCCAGGCCTAACACAACAAGTCTCAGCCCAACTTATGTCCCAGGATTGTAGGATTGTAGATGGGGAGGAAGGAGTATTAGGAGTATTCACAGCACTGCGTTACTTATAAAGGTCGCATTTTAAAGGGGGAAAAAAATCTAAAAAAAAGTTTTAGATCTAAAGTTTAGATCTAAAAAGTTTTAGATCTAAAGCTACCCTAAAATCTTTTTTTAAAAAAGGTTTTTGTAATCACTTCTTGCTACAGAGGAGGAGAAACAAACACACTTTCTGAATTCAGTCATGCCCGAGGTTTAATGAGGTTAATGCAGTAGTAACTAGTCATTGAAGTTCAACCATCATTTGAACG
>CM075964.1:11811671-11856671 GCA_038048745.1 Coluber constrictor foxii
AAGAAGAACAGATGCTGAATTCCAGTGCAATTCAAATAATTCGGTTCGTGCTATTTTTTATTTTATTTTTTAATAATTAAAACCTGGGATGAAGATCTCAATATCTTGATCAATCACACCCCTGGGCCGTATTGTAAGGGAGACTTTAACCCTCTTCCCTGAGATGGAGCAGTTGCTATAAGCCTATTGATAACGTCTACGTAAATACAGTTCAGGATTGATCGCACGAGCGAAAAGATGGATGGGAATTCGCCACTGTAAGATACAATTCAACACAATGTTGTTGCTGTAGGGAGCTTAGGCTGGAGTTTTCCTGGCTTCTCCCGCTGCTTCTGACATTATTCCATCTGTTCTCTATGCGGAAAGTCCAGTTAAGGTGATTGATGGATTTTACTTAAGGTAGTTTGGAACGTACATTTTCCACCGCCTGCTGATCTAGCTTCTTTTATATCACCGCTCAAAGGCAATTTCGAAAGGTATCACATCCAAAGGTTGTGCTTGTCCTGATGATGTGCTTATTTTATATAAACACCTCCTTACCTGCCAAGTTCTTAATGAGCACCACAATATGTATGTGTGTAACATACAATAGGTATGTTTTTGGCAATGAACTTCCTTCAGAATGCCCTTGACCTTCAATCTCATTAGGTGTAGTTTACATGAATATTAATCCAGGGATATTAAAAATATCATCACTGTCTAAAGCAGGGATCACCAAGCTTTCGGACCTCAGGGACCACTAAATTCATAATTTTAAATCCCGCGGACCACTAATATGATCTGCCTAATGACCGGCTGGCTGGGTGGGCGTGGCTAGGTGGTCCTGTGACTGGGTGGGCATCGCTAGGGGTGAAATCCAAATTTTTTCCCTACCGATTCAGTGGGCGTGGCTCGGTGGGCGTGGCAGGGGAAGGACATTGCTAAATCTCTGTTCCCACCCCACTCCAGGGAAAGGATACTGCAAAATCTCCATTCTCTCCCTTCCTGGAGGAAGGATATTGCAAAATCTCCATTCCCAACCTACTCTGGGGCCAGCCAGAGGTGGTGATTTGCCAGTTCTACTCAAAATTTCCACTACTGATTCTCTGGAACCTGTTAGAACCTGCTGGATTTCACCCCTGGGCATGGTCCAGTGGTGGGTTGTTCCCGGTTCTCTCTGGTTCTTTCAAACTGCCCTGACATATTTGGCAAACTGCGCATGCGCCAGTGGTGGATTTAAGTAATTTAACAACTGGTTCTCTGCCCTAATGATTTCTTCCAAAAACCAGTTCGACAAACTGCTCAGAAAGTTAACAACTGGTTCTCCCGAAGTGGTGAGAACTGGCTGAATCCTACCACTGGCCTGTGCAGAAGTGAGCGCATGCTTCCATTGCGCACCTGTAGTAAAGATAAGTAGAACCTACCCCTCGCATGGCCAATTTGATGTCACTCATATCAAGGGGCGCCTCGCCAGCCTCTACTCGCCCCTCCCCTCCCAGCCCCTCCTCGCCTCCCCATCTGAGCTCCTTAGGGCCCAACAGGAAGCAATTGCTGGAGCTAAGCAGCCACCATGAGAAAGAGTTGGCAAAACAGCTCAGTTCAAATTGGATCTGACCGAGAAGGTGGCTCAGCAGAAGCACCTCACTGAGGACTAGGAGCATAGGCTTTTCAAGCAGGGGAAAGACCTGTGGGAGTGCAAGGCCAGGTACAGGTGCCTGGAGGATCAGCGGGCTGAGACGGTCGGCCAGTTCCAGGCCATGAGACAATCCCACTGGAACGAGGTCCTCTGGCTTTTCGTCACCAGCGGTGCTTCCCTCCAGCCTTCACCCAAATCCCCACACCCAGGCTGAAATAGACCCCAAGTCAGAATTTCTGTCCTCCTCTGACCCACACAAAAAGACCCCGAAGGGGGAGATTCTTCAGCAACACAAATGTTCATTGCACATATCCGGCCCAGGGGCCGTAGTTTGAGGAGCCCTGATTTAGTGCAATATAAAAAATGCAAATAATTTTTCTGTGGACCACAAAATTTTTCTCGTGAACCACCAGATGGTGACCACTGGTCTAAAGCAAGGGGGTCAAACTCAAGGCCCATGGACTGGATCTGGCTTGTGGGATGCTTAGATCCGGCACAAGGGACCACCCTGTAAAACTGCTATTTTACCAGCTATTGAGATGTTTAGAGTCAATAACCAAATTTGGAAGTTTCCTGGGCTGTCTTCCATTTCACATTATCCTTAGAATAAGGTAATAATGCATTTTATAGTTTAGCATTTTATTTTATTTTTGGTCTGCTGAAAGTTCCTATTTATGCATTTAAAAAAAACAAAAAAAAACAAGTACGCTTAAATATTGCAAGCTAAGTCTAGGCATTGATCTATACATTTTCCTTTTCATGGTTCCATTTCAATGTGAACTCCATTTTTGCAGAAGGCAGTAAGATCATTTCTAATGCAATACAGTGCACACCTACACACACACACACACACACACACACACACACACGTACAAATGGCTCTCATTATTCGTGAGCTTCTGTTCCAACTGAACGACTTCAGAAAATGAGACTGCAGACTAGACTGTGAAAAACTGTAGGTTACAAATATGCACGAGCCCATTCTTGTTTTGCACATTATTTATTTATTTATTTATTTATTTATTTATTTATTTATTTATTTATTTATTTATTTTATTAAATTTATATACCGCCCTACTCCCGAAGGACGGTGGGAGGGGCGGTGAACAGTCAGATGAAGTGCATATAATATAATGTTAAAAACATTTAGAATATAATAAATATTTTGGCCTAATAATTTAAAACACCCAATTTAGGATAGATTTGAAACAGTTAAAAAGGGAAGATTAGGCCAGGCCCGCCTGTTTGTAAGAATGAGTGTGTTTGTATGTGTGTGTGCGTGTGTGTGTGTCTCTCTCTGTGTGTCAAAAGTCACTTTCAAAATGAACCAGGTACCAAAAAACCAGGATGTAAATAATCTGCACAAGGAGTGTGCAATTGTGGTGACATCAGGGGTGGGATTCTACCAGTTCGGAATGGTTCGGGCGAACCTATAGCTCCGACAGTCATCTGGGAATGAACCGGTTCACTCCATCTTTGAAGTGAACTTGCCTGCCTGCCTCTGCATTATACTCACCTCTATTTCCTTTTCCGAAGCCCAGTTGATCGGGGCGGCAGAGTGGATTGCTGTTTTCCTTGCCGGCAGTCATCCGGAAGGTGAGTTTTCTCATAAATGTGCATGCGCGCACAGAGTGTCTGGCACATGCATGTGAAGCATACACAAAGTGAACCGGTTGTTAAACCAGTAGGATCCCACCCCTGGGTGACATCATATACAAAAGGGGCGGAGCTTTCATTGTCAAGGCACAGATCATCACTTTGGTTAAAGCCAGAAGTTTCTGAGGGACAGAAAACCCTTTGGTATGGGAAAGGAGATCTGTTGTGACCCGGGTCCAAGTAGGTAGTATTAGACGCAAACAGTTCCAAAACAAACAGACTTTATTAGAACAGCTGAGAATTAACTCATTCTCAGTGTAGTCCAAACTAAATTAAAACAAATTCTTCATAACACAAATTCTTCAGTCTAATCACCAACCTTGGTATAATTGGGCAAACTGCCAAAGGCTTCTCTTGGCAAAAGTTCAGAAGCAGAGACGCCAACAAGAGATAAGTGCAGCAAGAGAAGAACAAGTCTATCAATGTTGTTTTCCAACTAAGAGCCCAAGAGCCGTTGCTGGTCTTTTAAGCCTTATGGGAGGGGCCAATCTTCTCTTGGCCCTACTCCCAAGTCATCCTCTTTGCTGTAGCTACTCTTGCCTTCTGGCAGCTCTTCTCATGCGTGTACTAGGAACAGGATCCTCCTGTTCCTCTGCCTCTCTACTGTCAGCCTCTGGAGGCTCCGGAGTCACTCCCTGATGGCCCTGGCCCCATCTCTGCCTCCAACGCAGAGCCCTCATCTGGGCCTTCCCCAGCCTCCAGGACTGGCCCCTGTTCTACCTCAGCCTCATTGCTGTCCAACTCCGCTGCCAAGTCCTCAGGCTGCTGGCGGACCACAACCAGGTCTGAATTTTCCAGTCATACTGTAGAAACGTAAAAACACAGATTTGGGAAACTGTAGGTAACTGCCAATTCTAACTGAAGGCAGAACAAGAAGCAATGGATGGAAACTCATCAAGGAGAGAAGCAACCTGGAATTAAGGAGGAACTTCCTAACAGATTTAAAATCCTTGTCTTGGACTTGGTAGAGTCAAAGTTCTTCTCCATAGGATCTGCAGAGTTCTAATGTGAAAGAAGCTGAAGAGGATTAAGATCAAATGTCCTTTTATATTACTTCAGTTCTGGTATCTTAGCAGCTAAGGCATACTTCCCACTCCTTAATTATTACAGTGATTAAAATACATGTGTCAGTTGAGAGTAGTTGCTTCTGAGGGGGTCCTCTGATCTCTCTTACAGTTAAATGTCTTTCCTGTAGTCACACTTTCATGTTTTATGATTGAGTGAGGAACATCCTCAGTAGTTGGTCTAGATATACTGAGATGATTCAAGAATAATTTAGTGGCATCCAATAATTCTGAAATCAGTTAGCCAAGCTGATTATGATTTAAGTTGTCTCACAGACTTCAGCAAAAGCTTAGTGTGACTAACTTGGTCTGAACCCAAATTAGTGGAACCTTAAGATGTTTGGACCAGGGCTGAGGACACTCAGGTCCAAGTTTCTCCCCAGACATGGAAGCTTAGTGGATTAATTTGGGCAAGCAATCTCATTCCATCCAACTAATCTCTAAGGGCATAAATAAAACGAAATCACCATGTCCACTACGTAAATTCTCAGAGAATTAGGCATGTGTAAATGCAAATATTGATGATGCTGAAGAAATGTTGACAGCTACATCAAAGCTTTAGGATCTACTTGTTGTGTCTGCCTTTTCTAGCAGTTCATTTCTGTAGCCTTTCTGAAAAGTGAACCAAGGGTGAAATCCAGCAGAAATTCTGACAGGTTCTGGAGAACCGGTAGCGGAAATTTTGAGTAGTTCGGAGAACTGGTAAATACCACCTCTGACTGGCTCCAGAGTGTGGTGGGAATGGATATATTATTTTTTAAAAAATTTGATTTATATGCCGCCCTTCTCCGAAGGTTTACAATGCGTTAAGCAATAGTCTTCATACTTTTGTATATTTTATACAAAGTCAGCTTATTGCTCCACAATCTGGGTCCTCATTTTATCTACCTTAGAAAGGATGGAAGGTTGAGTCAACCTTGAGCCTGGTGAGATTCGAACTTACAGTAATTGCAGACAGCTGGTGTTATTTTTTTAAAATTATTTTTGTTATTTCATATTTTTGCAATATCCTTCCCCCAGGAGTGGGGAAGGAATGAGGATTTTTCAGTATCCTTCCCCTGCCATGCCCACCAAGCCATGCCCACCAAGCCACACTGACAGAACCAGTAGTAAAACAAGTTGAATTCCACCACTGAGCTGAACCAAGGGAGAGCTCAAAGCGATCTTAATTGGTTCAGAGCTTAGTCCAGGGAAAGCAAGAATACATTAAGAATTAAAAAATACATTTAAAGAAAAACTAGTGGGAGGAAACTCCAACATTTTAACAAAAAGATGTAAAATGGGGAGGGGGGAGGAGGAAGAAGAAGGAGAAAGAGGAAGAAGAAGGAGAAGGAGAGAGAGAGAGAGAGAGAGAGAGAGAGAAGAAGAAGAAGAAGAAGAAAGAAGAAAGAAGAAAGAAGAAAGAAGAAAGAAGAAAGAAGAAAGAAGAAAGAAGAAGAAGAAGAAGAAGAAGAAGAAGAAGAAGAAGAAGAAGAAGAAGAAGAAGAAGAAGAAGAAGCTTAATCACAATAAAAGGGCAATGCCATATCTACAAAACTTGGATTAACAATTTAATTGTTAACAAATTAACGAACAACCAGGTTTGGTTAAACCTCAAGCTTTGCAAATCCATTCAACTTTTAACATTTTGGTCCATTACAAAAAAAACTTTTGCTTGTTGCCTTCCAGATATGGTGGTCTACAGTAGTCAAAATGGCTGGCCAGAGAGCCTGGGAGCTGTTGCCAAGATCACAAGAGTGTTAAAAGTGATCCTGAATCCGTAACTTGAGATAGGAAGGTGTGAGAACGAGGTGGCTGGATGGAATCACTGAAGCCGTCGGTGTGAGTTTAAATAGACTCCAAAGGATGGTAGAGGACAGGAAGGCCTGGAGGAACGTTGTCCATGGGGTCACAATTGGTCGACTTCGCAACTAACAATAACAATCTGGATCAACATTTTCCATGTTGGTGCTCCCAGAGAATCTGGACTTCTGTTGATTACAAGAATACATTTAAATGAGCACCGATTTGTCCATATTGACTAATTCCTTAACACTGGAGGGGTTTTTTTCCATTTTTTAAAAACAATGCTGAGCTGATTTTTCTGCGGGTCTGAAAATTAATCCCAAGATGATTTGATTTTTTTTAAAAAAAGAAAATAGAAAATACTTTTCTAGACATAAGGGAGCTCTTCCATGAAGTCTGAAATGTTTCTTGATAGATAAAGTGGATAGATACAGCAGACACTTTGGTTTATTGCTGTGAGAAATTGTGTTGAGCAGACAACATAAAGTAAAGTTACCGCAAAGGCCAGTAATGAGACCCTCAACAGAATGACTTTTATGGCTGAACTGCTATCGATCCCCTGTGCCAATCACTTGTCTGATGTTCCAGAGAATTTGTGCAGTCCAAATTAAGTTGTGGAGGTTCTGAATTCAATCTGTCTTTGATGAGTTGAAGATTTGCCAACCCAAGTTGAATGGAATGGAATAGAAATGGAATGGGATGGAACAGGAATGGAATAGAATGAAATGGAATGGAATGGAATGGAAACGAAAACTAAACTGGACTAGATTAGAATACAATGAAATAAAAATGGAATCGGAATAGAATGGAATAGGAAGGGTAGGTAAGGAAAAGGAAAGGAAAGAAGAGAGAGAGAAAGAGAAAGAGAAAGAGAAAGAGGAAGAGGAAGAAAGAAAAAGGAAGGAAGGAAGGAAGGAAGGAAGGAAAGGAAAGAAAGGAAAAGGAGGAGGGAAGGGAAGGGAAGGAAAGGAAAGGGAGAGAGAGAAAGAGAAAGAGAAAGAGAAAGAGAGAGAGAAAGAAAAAAAGAAAGAAAGAAAGAAGAGGAAAGGAAAGAAGGAAAGGAAAAAAGGAAAAGGAGGAGGAGAGGGAAAGGGAAGGAAAGGGAAGAGAGAAGAAGAAGAGAAGAGAGGAGGGGAAGGGAGGAGAGGGGAGGGGAGGGGAGGGGAAGGGAAGAGAAGAGAAGAGAAGAGAAGAGAAGAGAAGAGAAGAGAAGAGAAGAGAAGAGAAGAGAAGAGAAGAGAAGAGAAGAGAAGAGAAGAGAAGAGAAGGACCTTGGAGGACTTCTAGTCCAACCCCATGCACGAGCAGAAGACTGTATGCCAATGCCATTCCAGATAGGTAACTGTCCAATCTTTTCTTAACGGAGCACCCACAATTTCTGAAGGCAAGCCATTTCCTTGGTTTATTGCCCTCATCTCATCTCATCATATAGGAAGGAGATAAGGGCTTCCTTGGGTAAATATCAAAGCAAAACTCAAGAAATAGACTAAGCTATGCTAGTTGGCTCCACAAGAACAGAACTAGAGGATTCCTCGGATATCGTCTATGGATCAAGTATTGAGCTGGGTGACTGGATGCAAAGATTAGCAGGATACCCATTTCTTTGGTAGATGCAGATAAGATGGGAATGACCGGGCAGGATTTCAGATGTTAAGGTTGAGCTCTGTCAAGAAGAGACCGGACTGCCTGCTTGGGCAGGGGTCAGGGGGATGGACTAGATGACCTACAAGGTCCCTTCCAACTCTGTTATTTTTTGTTAAGCTCTTTTGAAAAGGCCTCCATTGGGTAAAATCTGAGGAATGTGACAAAGAAGCAGTGTTTGCACGGTTAGCTTTATTGACATATTTAAATCTTATTCTTGCGCACATGCACATGCACACAAACACAAAAACACAAACATATACACAAACGCACACACAAAATCTCTCTCTCTCTCTCTCTCTGTTTCTCTCTCTGTGTGCGTGTTTCTCAGTTTCTCTCTCTCTCTCTCTGTTGCTCTCTCTCTCTCTCGCTCAGTTTCTCTCTCTATTTCTCTCTGCTTCTTTTTCTCACTCTATTTCTCTATTTGTCTCTCTCTTCTCTCTCTCTCTGTTTCTTTCTTTGTTTCTGTGTGTTTTTTTCTGTTTCTCTCTGTGTTTCTCTCTCTGTGTTTCTCTGTCCCTCTCTCCTCTCTCTTTGTTTCTCTCTCTCTATGTGTGTTTCTTAGTTTCTCTCTCTGTTTCTCAGTTTCTCAGTGTCTCTCTCTGGTTTTCTGTTTCTCAGTTTTTTCTCTCTCTCTGTTTCTCTATTTGTCTCTCTCTTCTCTCTTTGTTTCTCTCTCTCTTTGTTTCTCTCTGTTTTTTTCTCTCTCTCTGTTTCTCTTTCTCTCTCTCTGTTTCTCGGTTTCTCAGTTTCTCTGTCTCTCTCCCTGTTTCTCAGTTTCTCTCTCTCTCTTTCTCTGTCTCTCTCCTCTCTCTGTTTCTCTCCCTCTCTGTGTGTTTCTCTGTTTCCCTCTCTTCCCACCCCTTCTCTGTGTTTCTCTTTCTCTGTCTCTCTGTCTCTCTCTCTCTACCTCCCCCCCCACCTCTCTCTTTCACACACACACACAGGTTCTCTGGCTAAAACTATCAGGGCTCTGCCAAAATCAATGCAACACATTCCAGCAGAAACAGAGCAGCTTGTAAAGATATTTTTGGACCTGGGCCAAGGAAAGACCCACGGTGCTCAGTTTGTAAATTGGTGGTGAAGTTGTATAATAGCAGGATTTTTTTTTCCCTCCCCCCCTGAGACTTCTGCATTGGGTCCATTGTTCTCTGAAAAAAGCAGATATTTTACATCCAGAAAAAAAGGATTAGTTTTAGTCCTTCCTGCTTAACTGGATCAGGGAGCAAAACCCTGAGAAAACCACGGTTCTTTTCTTCCCCCTCTCTAAAACTACAGAAATCTAATAGGGTTTGGCAGTCCTCGATTTACGACCACCACTGAGACCAAAACTTCTGTCATTAAATGAGTTTTTCCCAGTTTTACAAACTTCCTTGCCACAATTGTTAAGTGAATCACTGTGGTCGATAAGCTAGTCACCCGGTTGTTAAGTGAATCTGGCTTTCCCCGTGGATTTTGCTTGGGAGAAGGGGATCACCTGGCCTTGGACCGGAGGAAATGGTCATAAGTATGAACCTGTTGGCAAGCATCTGAATTAGGATCACATGATTATGGGGATGCTGCAGAGGTCATAACTGTGACAAAACGGCCATAAGTCACTTTTGTTCAATGTTGTGGTAACGTCGAACGGTCACTAAATGAATCGTTGTAAGTCAAGGATTATCCATATTACTGTAATATTACATAACTGTTTTATTTATATTAAGACATGAATGCTCCAACACTGGACATTTTTAAGAAGATGTTGAATAACCATTTGTCAGAAGTGATGCAGGGTTTCCTGCCTAAGCAGGGGGTTGGACTACAAGACCTCCAAGGCCCCTTTCAACTCTTCTCTTCTCTTCTCTTCTCTTCTCTTCTCTTCTCTTCTCTTCTCTTCTCTTCTCTTCTCTTCTCTTCTCTTCTCCTCCACTCCACTCCACTCCACTCCACTCCACTCCACTCCACTCCACCCCACACCTGTCCATATTCTATTCTATTCTATTCTATTCTATTCTATTCTATTCTATTCTATTCTATTCTATTCTATTCCATTCCATCCCATCCCATCCCATCCCATCCCATCCCATCCCATCCTATCCTATCCTATCCTATCCTATCCCATTCCATCCCATCCCATCCCATCCCATCCCATCCCATCCCATCCCATTCCACTCCACTCCACTTTACTCCACTCCACACCTTTCCATATTCTCTTCTCTTCTCTTCTCTTCTCTTCTCTTCTCTTCTCTTCTCTTCTCTTCTCTTCTCTTCTCTTCTCTTCTCTTCTCTTCTCTTCTCTTCTCTTCTCTTCTCTTCCCTTCCCTTCCACTCCACTCCACTCCACTCCACTCCACTCCACTCCACTCCACTCCACTCCACTCCACTCCACTCCACTCCACTCCACTCCACCCCACACCTTTCCATATCCTATCCTATCCTATCCTATCCTATCCTATCCTATCCTATCCTATCCTATCCTATCCTATCCCACTCCACTCCACTCCACTCCACTCCACTCCACTCCACTCCACTCCACTCCACTCCACTCCACTCCACAACTTTCCATATTCTATTCTATTCTATTCTATTCTATTCTATTCTATTCTATTCTATTCTATTCTATTCTATTCTATTCTATTCTATTCTATTCTATTCCATTCCATTCCACTCCACTCCACTCCACTCCACTCCACTCCACTCCACCCCACACCTTTCCATATCCTATCCTATCCTATCCTATCCTATCCTATCCTATCCTATCCTATCCTATCCTATCCTATCCTATCCTATCCTATCCTATCCCACTCCACTCCACTCCACTCCACTCCACTCCACTCCACTCCACTCCACTCCACTCCACTCCATTCCACACCTTTCGATATTCTATTCTATTCTATTCTATTCTATTCTGTTCTGTTCTGTTCTGTTCTGTTCTGTTCTATTCTATTCTATTCTATTCTATTCTATTCTATTCTATTCTATTCTATTCTATTCTCCTTATTTCAAGAGATTGGAATTACATTTATCTGTTAAGCTGTCTCTCGTGCCTGGTCCTTATTATTATTAGTTTTTTAATTTTTACCCTCATGTTTTGTCCAAAAAACCCAATTTTCTTTAGAAAAGAAGGCTGGGGGGTAACATGACTTTGGATTCGGACTCCCGGGAAGATGATCAGAATTTTATTTGGAAAGAATGGGTGGGTTGTGTTTTTTTTTAACAAGGCGAGCCAGAAGGAGAGAGAATAGAAAAAAGGGGAAACTCCATTTCTATGTAGTCCACCAAATGTTTTTATTGACTGATTCCTCTGATCTTCCACCAAGCAGCTGAAACGTGTCCCTACATACAGATGCTATCTGCACTGCAGAAATCATTAATAGAGACATTTCAAATACCCCTCTTCAATAATATTTTCAGAGGTTCCTAGGCTGTCTGGCGGATCGGTTAATTAATTAAGCCAGCCTGGTTCTCCCATGCCTTAATTAAAAGCTTGTAATTAGATTTTGCTATTATTGTTTATGATGGTTCGTTGGAGAGTCATCCAGATGTTCAGACTGAATTCAGCATTCTTTATTCGCCTACGGAGTCCTTCCAAGGACCCCAGGAATAGGCAGATTTGGATGTTCAATGGTGTTACGGATATTGAGACAGGATGTAAGCCGTTGTGAGTAAAGCTGCCTTTTGCAACTGACTGATGGCGGATTTGTCAATACCAATGACGATGTTCAAGTGGTTTTCCAGTTGTTTTGGGACTGCACCCAGGGTGCTTATGACTATTGGTTCTGCCTTTGCCACAGTTGTTCTATTTCTATTTGTAGGTCTTTGTATTTTGTTATCTTCTCCACTTCTTCTCCTTCTCCTTCTCCTTCTCCTTCTCCTTCTCCTTCTCCTTCTCCTTCTCCTTCTCCTTCTCCTTCTCCTTCTCCTTCTCCTCCTCCTCCTCCTTTTCCTTCTCCTTTTCCTTCTCCTTCTCCTTCTTCTTCTCCTTCTTCTTCTCCTCCTTCTTCTCCTTCTCCTCCTTCTCCTTCTCCTTCTCCTTCTCCTTCTCCTTCTTCTTCTCCTTCTTCTTCTCCTTCTCCTTCTCCTTCTCCTTCTCCTTCTTCTTCTCCTTCTCCTTCTTCTTCTCCTTCTTCTTCTTCTTCTTCTCCTTCTCCTTCTTCTTCTCCTTCTTCTCCTTCTCCATCTCCTTTTCCTTCTTCTCCGCCTCCTCCTCCTCCTCATTATTATCACCATCCTCATCATCTCTTTTATTCATTAAACATGAAACTCATGTTCAACTGAACATTTTAAAATGTGTCATAAATACGATTGACTGGTGCTAATGATTGATACCGGTTGCTGCCAACGTCCTAGGTATCAACCAAATATCTTTTTAAAATGTACAATGTTCTGAATAGCACAGGGTTTTTTTGCAGTTCCACTGGTGTTATTGCAGGAAGCTGCAATTTCTTGATGTATTTTGTAAAATCCGTGGACACGGTACCAAGTGCTCTGATGACAATGGGTATCACTGTCACATGTTTCATCCATAACCACGTAGTTTTGATGGCCAGATCGTGATATTTCATGATTTTTGCCAGTTCTTTTTCTTCGACTCTGGTGTCTCCTGGTACAGCGATATCAATACATTCGGTTTACAACAACCGTGATATCTGGCATGTTGTGTTCCAAATGATGATCTGTCTTTATTCAAAAGTCCCACAAGATCTTCACCTTCTCAGTTTCAACAACTTTTTCCACTTTATATTCCCATGATTTTTTGGATACAGGTAAGTCATATTTTTACATAATGGCCAGTGAATTAATTTAGTAACTCGATTGTGTCTAGCTTTGTAATCAGTTTGCGTGATTTTGCTGCACTCACATATTAAATGTGAAACAGTTTCAACTTTGTCATTGCAAAGTCAGCAGTTTAGATTGTCAGCGGGCTATTATTCTTATTCTTATTCTTATTACTATTCTTATTGTCATTGTTGTTTTTCACCCTCTGGGAGGGTGAAAAATGGGCTGGAAGTACCATGAGTCCAGAAATGGATCTATTTCCAGCCTCCAGAGGGCCCCTGGAGGCCAGGGAAGGCCATATTCACCCTTCTGGAGGCTCCAGGAAAGAATCTGGAGCCTGGGAAGGGTGAAAAATGGACCTACCGGAAGTTCTGCATGTCCGAAAACGAGCCTGTTTCCGGCATCCGGAGGGCGCGTGAAAAGAACCAGTTGTTATGACTGATGAATCCCACCACTGACTGAAAGCTGTGAACTTCTGGAGATTCCTCTCTCAATTACATCACTCAGGCCTGCTCACACCACAAAATAAAATAATGTAACACAGTCCATTGTGAAACCAGCTGATTGCTGCAGGGCAATTTACTTACTTGGGGCCTCAGTGTGAAAAGTTGTAGGAATTTTATCCTCCTCAAAGTTTTGAAAGTGCTCGGAGGTGGTTTTCGAGGCCAAAGAAAATAAACTTCATGCATTCGTATCTTTTGTTTTCCCTGGCCAGGCCTTAGGAGAACGGTGGCAGAAATTTGAGGACGAAAGAAGCATGATTAAAAAGAAAGAGAGAAAGGCAAGAAAGAAAAAAGAAAGAATAGAGGACTTCAGTTGTGAAGCAGCTGAGAACTTCGACAATGCCAAATCTGGAAGAATTAATGTTTGAGAGCGAAGAGTGGGAAAAATATTAGGGAAATAAGGAAGGCTGGTGGGTTTTTTTTTGCATAGCTATTGTTTCATTCAAGTCACGCTTTTTCCACTGGAGCTCAAAGCATAGAGGTCATTCTTATATTATTGCAGAGACAGTAACTTCATTCAAATCACCTCCCTGAAATTTGAACTTCGCTCTCCCTGCTTCTAATCCTCAACCGTTTTGCCATGTCAATTCTCTCTGCATTAAATATGCTTACGCCAAATAACAACGATGGTTAATTTGCGACCTTAAACACAAGCTAAAGGTGCTTTTTCGAGAGGCAGATGGGCTTCCTTTGTTTTCCCTTGAAAATGCTTCGCTTCTCATCCAAGAGGCTTCTTTAGTTCTGCCTGAAAAACAAAATGGAAGAAGCTTCTTGGATGAAGAGTGAAATGTCTTCAAGGAAAAAAAAAGAAAGTTCAACCATGATCTGGATGACTGAGAATCTCCGTGGACACTTAAATACAACTGGGGTGGCCTTCAAAAAAATTTAGCAAGGGGTTCTCTGCCTGATTGCTAGGTGGGCGTGGCCTCCTGTATCATGGTGAGGGGATTGTTTTTGCCCTCCCTGGGCTCCGAAGGCTTTTCTCGAGCCTCCGGGAAAGCAAAAATGGCCTCCCCAGGCTCCGGGAGGCCCTCTGGAGGCCGGAAATAGGCCCATCCCTGAACCTCTGTTTTTCACCCTCCCTGAGATTCCCCATTCATCCTGCACTTACCGGCATCCAAAATGGGCTGAGTGGGGAGTCCTGGGACTCCTGGGAGGGACAGGGAGGGGGGGACAGGGCCAGTCAGGAGTGGGGGATTTGGGGGTTCTCCAAACTGCACAGGAAATATTTGGAAAGGAACTGACATAGGCCCTTCTTCAATCCTAAATTGTGGGTCATAGAAATTTTATTTTATTTTTTTATTATTTCATTATTATTTTATTTTTTATTATTTCATTTTTATTTCATTTTTAATTTCATTTTAATTTTATTTTTTATTATTTCATTTTTATATTTTGTTTTAATATTACATTTATATTATATTATATTATATTATATTATATTATATTATATTATATTATATTATATTATATTATATTATATTATATTATATTATATTATATTATTTCATTTCATTTCATTTCATTTCATTTCATTTTTTATTTCAATTTTATTCTATTATTTTTATTATTTATTTCATTATTTTATTTTTAAAAAGAGGAAAAGAGAAGGCGGGAATAGAGATACCTTCTATGGAGGTGGCAACGTGTCTATATTTAGATGTTGACTCTACACTTCCAGAGTATTGATTTCCATTGCACTGTATTTTTTTTTTTTATAACTACTGTTTTATCAGATTATTTTATTTCGCCGTTCAGCATCTGCTTGCTCTCTGGAAAGCTTTGCGGATCCATTCTGCTGAATGGTTTGGTAAAGCAGGAAAATAGAAAATATTTCAGCTTCATGGCACCAAATGCTGCATATGATTAGCCGGATTAATCAAAGCTTTACCCCCAGATACTTCAGCTGACAGCTGGCACATCGCCAAAGCAAGATACAACTCCATACTCTCTACTCTGCACTTTGGAGACTTGCCACATCTTTTTCATACGGCGCAGTTAAAATTGCAGGGAGGGAGGGGGGTCAAAGGTCACATGGCGAAAGAAAAGCAAGCGGTTGTAATTTCGTTCTCCGCGGACAAATTGAGAGTCGGGAAAATCTCAGAGATAAATCAAGTTAATATTAAAGTGCCACACAGCGATCAATAGCGTGAGCCAATAAATAAATAAATAAGTAAGTAAGTAAGTAAACAAATAAATACAGAGGGTTGCAAACAAAGTTTGCGATCTTGGTTTCTGCATTGGGGTTTATCACCTATGGCGGTGTTCTCTGATAACATTTTTAGATTCAGAAGATGGGGCTCTTCAGAGGTGGCCCATGAGTAGGTGTTCCTTCTGAACATATGTAGGGTGCGAGATATAGCACGGGGGACAGAGGTCAGCAGAAGTGGAGCTGTTATATAGTGAATCAGCATGTTGCTGACTCAATAGTGAGTCAGCAACATGCTGATTCCCTGTACTATGTATTGAGCAATCAAGGAGTTTTCATCATGCCTTCTGACTGCTATTTCTATACTTCTTGTCATCTTAGGAAGCCATATTAATTCCAGAAGCTTCCACGCTGCCACCTTCTTGCGCTTGGGAAAGTAGGAGGGGGGGGGGGATTTAGTTGAGAGATTGTAGTTAGACATAATAGCATTCTTCTTTTTGGTCAAGGTTATGGTGTTCCTGCATCTGGAGAAGGAGTGGTTGGAGTGATGTCTCGAGATGGAACAGATGATGATTGGGCCATGTGATGGACTGATGGGTGCAGGAGCTGGATTTGGGGTTTTGATTTACTGAGGGAAAACTCAGAACTCTCAGATTCAGGTTTTCCCAGATGTGCCTGTATACGTACTCTAATAAATGGAAGATTTGAGATGATGCCTGTCTCGGAGTTTTTGATTGGAGTTGGGTTGTTCTGGAACGCTGACACTTCTGTTCAAAGATGGCATTCAGTTGGTTCAGACCGGTTCGCCAGAAACTTTAGCAGAAACGGTAGCAGAAAGCACAGGTGGGGCCCCGGCCCCAAGTCATGCTATTTAGGCACATTTTTTAGGCTGGGCACATGCGTGGACGTGCGCGCTCACATTTGTGAACCAGTAGGGAAAGTAAGTGATTACCACCCCTACTTCTGTTGAGTATCTTTTATTCCCGTACACATCGACTGAGTACAGGGATCTGAGAATTCTGCCACCAGTTGAGTACAGGGATCTGAGAATTCTGCCACCAGTTGTAAATTTCATAATCTCCTTTTCTAACCCATGCAAAATTAAGAAGGGCACAATTTTACAATCTTTGGTTAACCCTTGTCATAAAAATATTCCAATAAAAGAAACAGGAGACAGTAATACAATAAACAATTTTTAGTTTTAAGATTTGGAAGGTTATTTCATTAACAATTTGAAACATGAAAAGCCATCCTAACATTACTTACATCAATAACCCATTGCAATGAGGTCCAGAGATGATAGCTAGGTCCAGCAAGGAATAGCTATGGCTATTCCTGAGATCCCTTTTCTTTCTTTTATACCTTTATTTAGACAGCCCCTCAGTAAATCGAATTTTATTGTGGTTACTTCCCTGTACTTCAGTGGTGGAATTTGACCGGTTCGGACTGGATGTGACATACCAGTAGCACAGAGGTGGGTTTCAGCAGGTTCTGACCAGTTCTGGAGAATCGATAGTGGAAATTTTGAGTAGTTTGGAGAACCGGCAAATACCACCTCAGGCCGGCCCCGCCCCCATCTATTCTCTGCGTCCTGAGTCCCAGCTGATTGGGAGGAAATGGGGATTTTGCAGTATCCTTCCCCTGAAGTGAGGAGGGAATGGAGATTTTACAGTATCCTTCCCCTGCCATGCCCGCCAAGCCATGCCATGCCACGCCCACCAAGCCACGCCCACAAAACCGATAGTAAAAATTTTTGAAACCTCCCCAATGCAGTAGCGGTGATTTGAAGTGATTCACCAAACTGGTAAAAACCACCCCTGATTGGCCCAGCTCACCCTGCCTGCTCGCTGCTCATCCCTTCTGCTCTGTGTGTATGCCCGAGAAGGAGGAGAAGACCTGGACAAACTTTTCTTCCTCTCTTCGCAGCAAAGGGAAGGGAGCCTGTTTGGAAGGGAGCTGAGGCAACCTGCCTTTCCCTTTAAGGTACTTTGACCCCCCAGGAGGGAGGGAGGGAGGGAGGGAGGGAGGACATAAAGGGAGCAGTAGCTCCACTGTGAATGGAGGCTTCTCTCTGCCACAGTATTCAATGTGGCTGCTTCTCTCCTCCTTCTCGGGCTCATACACACAGAGCAAACATGAGAAGGAGACTTGGCTGATTTTTTCTGTTGGTTCTGTGGGCATGGCTTGATGGGTGTGGCTTGGCGGGGTGGTGCCGCCCCACCTTGCCATGAGTGACATCAAGTTGGCCACGCCCACTCAGTCACATGACCCTCCCCCCACCAAGCCACGCCCACAGAACTGGTAGGGAAAATATTTGAATGTCAGCCATGCTGTACTTCATCAATTAGCACATACTTGCATGTACATATGAAATCTCTTTATTATCTGCTATGTTCAGTTACTTATTTCCAATGCTTCTTAATGTTCCTAGTCCAAAATAGCCTCTTTTTGCAAATACATGTTATAAAATTGCTTTAGCATGGCTGATTACAAATATTGTGTTATTCTTAGGAAATCATTTTAGTTAGCACTCTAATACATATTAGCAATCTATTGAGGCCTACTATCATTCTGAGGCCTACATACGGTATTTTTTGGAGTATAAGACGCTCTGGATTATAAGACACACCTATCTTTTTGGGGGAAGAAAACAAGAGAAAAAAAATCTGCCTCTGCCTCCCAGCAATTCGTCTCCTTGCAGCAAACAGCAAACAGCCTGTTTCAGTTTCAGTTTCATTTTCAGGACAGCCTGATTAGCACAAGGGGGAAAAAATCTGCCTCTCCCTCCCAGCAATTTGCCTCCTTGCAGCAAACAGCCCATTTCAACTTCAGCACAGCCTGATTAACACAAGCAGCTGATTGTTGGTTGGATCGGCCTCCCAAATATCAGCTGTTTCAGGCTGCAGGGATTGCCATAGCCTATTGCCACCTCCATGTGCCCCATTTTCTGGGGGATAGGGGTGGGGGTGGGGCTAGATTTGGTGTATAAGATACACCCAAATTTTCACCCTCTTTTTTGGGGGGGGAGTGTGTCTTATACTCTGAAAAATACAGTGGTTTTAAAATCATAATCCAGTTTTCCTCCTTTCACACTCTGTAGGCCTTGTCTTTATGCAAATTTCCTCCCCCCCCCCATATAATTAATTAATGTAACCGTTAATTAAGTCATGGCAAATTTACCCCAGGTAAATGGATTGAATGTTCTAAGTAAGTTGGTTCGTGTTAGCTGATTTCGGTTGCCAGCGATGTGCCCTTGAAATATATTTTTGCATACATAATCCTACCTTGACTTTCTCTGGAAAGAATAATGAACGAGTTTGGCAGTAATTATATTTAAAATACTTGTGGTGAAGGAACAATGTTGGGTGATGCAAGCATTTGTGTCAAATCCCATCAGCAATTTTAGATAACTTTCTGATGGCCATCGTTTGACCCATTAGCAGATGTTGCATGCGTTGAGGTACAATAAATCACTTATGAATAATAAAATAATGGATTCATCTCTTTTAGACTCTGTGACCAATAATTTTTCTACTCCGTGAGTCATGAGTACTTGAATTCTAATTTTTTTTTTTAACCAAGAAGCAACAATCAGGGATTTTCAATTCTTTTTAAAAAATCTATTTCTTATAACATTTGAAGCACAATATATAGAAGAGGTGTTAAGGAATGACTCTTGAGTAGCACGGGTGTGCACATAAAAGCAATTGAGAGTAGTTCCGAATAAACACAGTCAACACACAGATGCACTGAGTTGTGTTTACTTTCAGGAAATATTTAGGCACAGTCCAATAAACAGTCCAGGTCATACACATATAAAGCAGGAGACAGCCAAAATGACAGTCCGGGGATAATCCAATAACAAAGTCTTCTTACCAGTCATCGTAGTCATTCACAATAAACAGTTCTTCTGGATTTGCAAACAGTAGCATACAGAGATATCAGAGAGCAAGAACAGCAAAGAGAACAAACCATGTTACTAGCTCCCTCTTAAGGACATTGGCTACAGAGCTAACCAATCAGGACACAGTATGATGTAACACAAAGGTTGTAACTCTGAAAAACAGTCATAAGTCACTTTTTTTCAGCGCTGTTGTAACTTTGAATTGTCACTCAGTGAATGGTCACTAAGGTAACATTGTCAGGGCTATTGTGCTGATTGGTAGCATTGATAATGTTACCGAGTCAGGTAATGGAATGTGTGTAAGAAAATCGCCAAGCTCAGAGAAGACCAAAGACCCCATTGTCATTGTTATCCTCCTCTTTCTCTTTCTCTTTTTCTCTTTCTCTTTCTCTTACTCCTTTTCCTCCTCCTCCTCTCTGCAAACCCCCCTCCCTTCTAGCACTGATGATTTTACCCAGGGGTGAAATGCTCCTGGTTCAAACCGGATCGCCTGATCTGGTAGTGATGGTGGCGGGTGGTTCGGAGAACCGGTAGCAAAAATCTCTGCCCCCCCCCCATACCCAGCTGAATCATGCAATCATCAGAGACTGTTTGTGTTTTTTTACTTTTGAAAGCATTTTTTCTACAACCTCTTCTGCCAAAAAAATGCTTTTAAAAGTAAAAAAAACAAACAAACAGACTCTGATGATCGCGCAGCTCAGCTGGGATCATCAGAGGCTTTTAAAAGCATTTTTTTAAATAACCTCTTTAGTGAAAGAGGCTGTAGGGGGGAAAAATGCCTTTAAAAGCCTCTGGCGATCCCAGCTGAGTTGCCTGATCATCAGAGGCTCTTAAAAGCATTTTTTTTTGCAACCTCTTCAGCCGAGGAGGCTGTAGGGGGAAAAATGCCTTTAAAAGCCTCTGGCGATCCCAGCTGAGTTGCCTGATCATCAGAGGCTTTTAAAAGCATTTTTTTTTTTGCAACCTCTTCAGCGGGAGGAGGCTGTAGGGGAAAAAATGCCTTTAAAAGCCTCTGGTGATCCCAGCTGAGTTGCCTGATCATCAGAGGCCTTTAAAAGCATTTTTTTTTGCAACCTCTTCAGCCGAGGAGGCTGTAGGGGAAAAAACTGCCTTTAAAAGCCTCTGCCAATCCCAGCTGAGTTGCCTGATCATCAGAGGCTTTTAAAAGCATTTTTTTTTTGCAACCTCTTCAGCCGAGGAGGCTGTAGGGGAAAAAAACTGCCTTTAAAAGCCTCTGCCAATCCCAGCTGAGTTGCCTGATCGTCAGAGGCTTCTCTCTCCCCCATGCTCTCCCCACCCCCTTCCCCTTGAACGGCAACCAAGACATGAAGCAGAAGGAAGCATGGCTTCAACCGAAGTCATTTTGCATTTTTTCCTGACGCACCATTTGCAATCCTTCCCGCCTGAACGTTATCAGCTGCCCCCCCACCCCACCCCCGCCACCCTTCCCATGTTTGTCTATTTCTGCAAACTTTTCCTCATATTTGCACTGATGTCGAAACGTATCGGGAGCCAAGCAACCTCGCTCAGCTGTCATTCTAAAGTGCCTGCTAGGCAAAATTTGGCACGAGGGAGAAACTCACAGAAGCTCAGAGGGGTCCGTGTAGCATTGCAGATTTGCGGAAGGCAGCTGCAATGCCATAGCTACTTTGCATAAAAATGCCCGGGGTGTCCAAGACTGTTTCAGAGAGAGCCGCTAACCCTAATTCCTTAAATTACGGAAAAATAGATTTGGAGGCTTCGTCCAGAAAGGAAACAAAAACATCGTAATGGTGGTTGTTTTTCATCTAAGAGAAGAAGAAGAAGGGGAAAAAAAAAACCTATCTGTCTTTCTCCTCAGGGAGAAAAAAAACCATCCCAGCCATTGTAATTTTTATTACGGCCTCCGATCAAAGCAAATTTAAAGATTTAAATCTTAAGATCCCTCGGATGGGAAATGTAACTCTGAGGAGACTCATTATTACCTACCGGGGAGGAATGTGACACACAGTGGGAATTTTAAAAAAAATAATAATGAAACTTTCATCTGGCTCAAGCAGACAGATAATTTTAATGACACAGTTGCTAGGCAACCCCTACCTTTAAGACTATGTTTTGATTTATGGAGAAGAGGGGGAAACGTGTCTGACTCTCCTTCATAAACAGGGAACCAGAAAAGATTAACATGCATTAAAGCACTCCGGATTCAACCAGCATAACACCTCCAAAGGATTCCCAAAAGTGCTTTTTTTTCCCCCCAAAGAGGCAACTGGACTTTCTTGTTTGTCTTTGAAGATGTTTCGCTTCTCATCCAAGAAGCTTCTTCAGCTCTGCCTGGATGGTGGGGGAAGGGAAGGATTTATACTCCTTGCAGACAGTGGTCATTTGCATCCTTTTTAGAGAGTTGTTGAGGCCACTTGGAGGTTTCTCTGTGTCCTCGGGGTCATCTGAGTGGTGCAAATGGGTGTGGGGCCTTCTTGGAACTTCTGAAAGGACCGTGTTGTGGAGCTGTGCATCTACTCAGGTTACCCTGAGGACATAGACAAACCCAGTGGTGGGATTCAGGCAGTTTGGGCCGATTTGGGCGAACCGGTAGTTAAATTTCTGACTGGCCCCTCCCCTCCCCGCCCCTTCCAGCCCGTTTTCACTCTCAGGAGGCTTCAGGGAGGCCTACTAGGCCCAAAACGGGGCATGGGGGTGGGGAGCAGAGAGTCCCCCTCCCCCGCAGCCCATTTTTGCTCCCAGGGGGGTACAGGAGGCTATCCCACCACCTGGCCACGCCCACCATGGCCACGCCCACCCAGCCAATCATTAGAGCAGAGAATTAGTTGTTAAATTATTTGAATTTCACCACTGGGCAAGCCTCCAAGTGGTCTCAACGACTCTGTAAAAAGAATGCAAATGACCAGCTGTCTGGAAGGCATATAAATCCTTCTGTTCCACTAAACAAACTGTTTTTAAGTTTAGGACTTCCTGTAATCCTTGTTCATTTTGTGGGTGAAGGTGAGAGAGAGAGAGAGAGAAGATTCTGGCACTAGATTTTCTCATTGGTGGATATCCTGAAGTCCTGAATAGAAAGTTGAACATATCAAATATTGATTTTTGCAAGTTTGGTATATTGAGATGAAAGGTGTTTTCTTAAATGTCAATTTTTCCAACCGTGGTGGAATTCTCATAATTTCACCAAAGTTACATGGGTTTTGCGTCCAGTTTTCCAGAAGGAGAAGGATGTTGTATATTGTTTTTATAACAATATTTTGGCCACTGTCCCCCTAAATCTGGCCTTCTCAATTCCTGGCAAATAGATGGGGAAGAAATGGAGATAGTGACAAATTTTATTTTCCTGGGCTCCAAGATCACTGCACATGGGGACTGCAACCAAGACGTTAAAAGATGCTTGCTCCTGGGGAGGAAAGCTATGGCAAATCTAGATAGCTTACTAAAAAGCAGAGACATCACCCTGCCAACAAAAGTGCATATAGTCCAGGCGATGGTTTTCCCAGTTGCAATGGATGGCTGTGAAAGTTGGACCATAAAGAAGGCTGAGTGCCGAAGAATGGAGGCCTTTGAACTCTGGTGCTGGAGAAGACTCCTGCAAGTCCCTTGGACTGCAAGGCAATCCAACCAGTCAGTCCTAAAGGAGATCAACCCTGACTGCTCTTTAGAAGGCCAGATCCTGAAGAGGAAGCTCAAATCCTTTGGCCACCTAATGAGAAGGAAGGACTCCCTGGAGAAGAGCCTAATGCTGGGAATGATGGAGGGCAAAAGAAGAAGAGGATGACAGAGAACGAGGTGGCTGGATGGAGTCACTGAAGCAGTTGGCGTAAGCTTCAATGGACTCTAGAGGATGGTAGAGAACAGGACGGCCTGGAGGAACATGGTCCATGGGGTTGTGATGGGTCGGACCCAACTTCACAACTAACAACAACAAATTCCCCTAAAATTCCATATTCAATGCATGGAAAATTTTGACTTTCAGATGTTAAGAAAGTTTTGGCTGTAACAGTTGGAAAACATTCATTTTCCTTCCTTTGATGACTATGATTTAATCCTATTTCCTATTTCTAAGCAACTTTCAAAAAGAAAGACATTGGATTACGAATCTTCAGACTTATACTTCATTTTAAATCTGTTGATATTTGATATGGTACCTTGTGCCTCCAACTATATACCCTTTTACCATTCCGAATACTATTTTTGTACTCTTCCCCTGATGTGGATGCAACTCTTTACCTTAACAAAGGAATCTCTCTGGAATTGTAGATTTTTTTGGACAACAAGTTTGCAAGAGACTCTGCGGGCTCATTTTACAAGAATAATAATTTAATGTAGTTATTGTTTCCTTGAGATAGTTATGAGATTACAGATGCTTAAAAGAAGCCAATAATGAAATTTTCTTCAATTTAATAATTTGGATTTCTTGGATAGTCTCATGACAGTTACTTAGACCCTTAATTCAGACTCTTAACGTTATTTTCATTGTACTAATGAAAAACCAAGATGCATTAGTGGACTTTATTTCTTTCTAAAAATGACATACTTGAAGTTCATTAAGCACATTAAGTGATTCAACAAACCACTATTGATGGAGTTCCCTCAAATAGCTATGTAAAAAAAAAAGACTCTAATCATATTATGGCTTGGTTGATATATTATATGAAACTGACTTGCAGTATCATTGCTCAAATTAGGCACAATACAAAACATTTTTTTATTTTTTAGAGTGGTGCGGTGGCTTAGAGATATCACAATCTCACCTCACAATCAGGAGGCTGTGAGTTCAATCCTGGGTAGAGGATTCTACTCTCTCTCTCTCTCTCTCTCTCTCTCTCTGGGCACAATGAGAATATATCTGCTGAACAAAACTCCACATTGGCAACAGGAAGGGCATCCGGCCAGTAAACACCAGTGTACCTGTGTAGCGTAGGGGGCTAATGCCTCCTACTAAAGGCAGCAATTAACACCAGCTGCCTGTAATTTCTGTGAGTTCAATCCTCGCCAGGCTCAAGGTCGACTCAGCCTTCCATCCTTTCTAAGGTAGGTCAATTGAGGACCCAGTTTGTTGGGGGCAATAAGCTGACTTTGTATAAAAAAGAACACCACTTGTGGTGGGGGGGGGCAAAGCCCTACTAAGCAGGTATATACAAAAGTATGAAGGCTATTGCTTAACGCATTGTAAGCCGCCCTGAGTCTCCAGAGAAGGGCGGCATATAAATTAATTTTTTTTAAAAAAACAACACTCACCTCCATTCAGTTGCCCAGACTCCAGCTCACAAGGGATTATGGGGTCATTAAAAGCAGATGTTGATGATAATGACAAAACACATTTAAAAAAAAAAACTAAATCCTTGTTATAGGCAGAAACAATCAGATCCACACATGAGTTAAATTAGCTACTTTATTGCTTATGTCTTTTACACAGGAATCTTCCAAGAATAGCAATTTGCAGCTGGACCAGACTAGATAAGGTTCAATGGCATTCAAAGAGAGTTGTGGGAAACTGGGAGGGGGGATTTATGGAGCCAGGTGATATATATAGTTATAATAACATTCTTTTCTCAGAGTCAAGGACATCTTGCCCTGCATCTGGAGAGGTGTGACTGGGAGGCATCTCCAGTTGGGACAGTGCTTTGATTGGACCATGTGATGGACTTATGGGTGCTAGTCAGGGACCTGGATTTTCCTTTGGGTGGGGAAAACCTGGAAACTTTCAGATTTGGGTTTTCCCAGATGTGCCAATATGACATCTCTAATCAAGTGGGACTTTGAGAAACCTCAAGCCTCGGAGTCTTCTTTCGTTGAGGGTATTACTTGAAACCCTGACAGTAGGTGAACACTTGTGCCTACGTAAGGATGCCAGATTAATTCCTCACTTGACTCCTCCCCCTAGTTTGATTAGTCTCCTTCGGATAATCTTAAAAGTTAAGATTGTCTTGAAAAATATGCTTGGCATGTGATAGCTTATTACATCTTATTATTAAAAATAACCCCCACTGAATTCAGCGGGGAGCAATGCTTTTAGTTGTGTCTAGATTTCAGCTCTGCTCAAAATCTCCCCAAAACTCTCAAATTATTTTTTATATGTTTCCATACCCTCAAGATTCCTGCCTGTTCCATATTTTTTCATCAGTCTAAACAGTGATTACTTACAGTATTGACAAAATTAAAAAAAAAATTAAAAATCGGATCGATATTTGATCCAGGGCCATCCATTTGTACATATTACATTTGAAAATTGTTTGTGGAGGAGTTTATTTACTTTATTATTATTAAAAAAAAACACCTTTTGGGCTTGCAGAAAATCAATCCACAGCCATGCAGATGTTGGCATAAAATTCTGCATAGTTTCTTTTTTCTTTTTTCTTTTGTTTTTTGTTGTTCTGTATCTAGTTAATTGGTTTTGGGACCTGAAACAGCCCTAAGACAAGCTTAGCTACAAGGCTGTAGACATTCGAAAGAATGGTTAAAAAAAACGTGTTTTTTATCACATCGTACAAACGCCTTTAAATGAACTGAATAACTATGGATGTTGCACATCCTTCAAGTGTTTTTAGAAGTAGCTAACCATTATTTCATAGACATTTATGGATGTGAGGAAAAAAGCTGGTCAAGGGATTGCTTTTTATTTTAAGAAGTTAAGAGATGAAGTGGCATGAGAGTGGTTATGGCAACAGGCTAGAAAATGGGAGTCTGTGAGTTCTAGTACCATCTTAGGCATGAAAGCTGGGTGAGTGACTTGGGGCCAATCACCAGGGGACAGTGAGTTCTAGTCCTGCCTTGTCCATAAAAGTCAACCATGAAGAATTTGGGCCAATCACCGAGAGACAGTGAGTTCTAGTACCGTTTTAGGCATGAAAGCTGGCTGGGTGACTTGGTGCCAATCACCAGGAGACAGTGAGTTCTAGTCCTGCCTTGGCCATGAAAGTCAACCGGGTAACTTTGGGCCAATCACTGAGAGACACTGAGTTCTGGACTTGCCTTAGCCATGAAAACTGGCTGGGCAACACTGGGGCAATCACCAGCAGACTGTGAGTTCTAGTCCCACTTTAAACATGAAAGCCAGCCGAGTGACTGAAAGAAAGAAAGAAAGAAAGAAAGAAAGAAAGAAAGAAAGAAAGAAAGAAAGAAAGAAAGAAAGAAAGAAAGAAAGAAAGAAATAGATAGATGATAGATAGATAGATAGATAGATAGATAGATAGATAGATAGATAGATAGATAGACAGACAGACAGACAGACAGACAGACAGACAAATAGATTTTTTAAAAAATTTGATTTATATGCCGCCCTTCTCGGGAGACTCAGGGCGGCTTACAACGCGTTAAGCAATAGCCTTCAGACTTTTGTATATTTTATACAAAGTCAGCTTACAGCCCCCGCATACTGGGTCCTCAATTGACCTACCTTAGAAAGGATGGAAGGCTGAGTCAACCTGGAGCCTGGGGAGATTCGAACTTACAGTAATTGCAGACAGCTGGTGTTAATCACAATGCTTTTTAGTCTGCTGAGCTATCCAGGCTCTTAGTCTGCTTAGTCAGCTATCCAGATGATACATAGATAGAGAAATAGAGAAATGATAGATAGGTAGGTAGGTAGGTAGGTAGGTAGATAGATAGATAGATAGATAGATAGATAGATAGATAGATAGATAGATAGATATAGACAGACAGACAGACAGACAGACGAACAGACAGACAGATAGATAAACAGACAGATAGACAGATGATACGTAGATAGAAAAATGATAGACAGACAAACAGACAGACAGACAGGCTGACTTTTCACTCTAGGCCTTCTTTCTTCTCAGTCTGAGCCAATTAAATATGGCAGTCTCCCTATAATCATAATATCAGGGACCTGTCATAACCAGGAATTCTATGGCGATGGAGAAAGTATGTTAATTCAAATCTGAATATAGAGTGGCTTTTCAATGCAGGCTTTCCACGTGGCCCTTGTACATCCTCCTAGCTGAAGTTGTGCAAGAAACGTATCGCGAGCGTAATAACCCAACCCCTCCTTCCCTTTATGTCAGAGAACAACGTACAATTTGAAATCAGGAAGCCGTCCAGCTGTTCCTTTTGTATTAACGCAGGAAGCAGGTGTTTCAGGCCAAAGGTCATGGAAAAAGAAGTGGGGGAGCCGTCATTTTCTGACGATCAGTAAGAAAGTCCAAATCTGTAGCTTGGAACTGCAACTCCATCCTGGAGAACCGGATGTCCTACCTCACTTCCACTCTGCTGCTTGACGCTTTGTTTCTCGTTGCACTTCTGACCTTGATTTTTTTTTGGATCAGATTACCTGCTGAAAGCTAATTCCAGACCCACAAACCCACAGACTTTTTATTTATATATTACGTCATTCTAAAAACAACTCTGGGTTTACAGTTAAAATCATAAATATAAGAATATTAACAAAATAAATAAGCTAAAGCTAAAGGTTCCCTTTGCGCATATGTGCTAATCATTCCTGACTCTAGGGGGCGGTGCTCATCTTTGTTTCAAAGCTGAAGAGCCAGCGCTGTCCGAAGACGTCTCCCTGGTCATGTGGCCGGCATGACTCAACGCCAAAGGTGCATGGAACGCTGTTCCCTTCCCACCAAAGGTGGTCCCTGTTTTTCTACTTGCATTTTTTACCTGCTTTCAAACAGCTAGGTTGGCAGAAGCTGGGACAAGTAACGGGAGCTCACCCCGTTACGCGGCACAAGGGATTCGAACCACTGAACTGCCGACCTTTCGATTGACAAGCTCAACATCTTAGCCGCCGAGCCACCACATCCCAATAACAAAACAAATAGCAGGCCCCAAAAGCAAAAAGCTAAGTGTCAACCACCAGAAGCCCAAGGGACCTTCCCAGGGATAGAGGAGATCCTGGCTTTCATTAATGTTTAGGTGTGCTTAATTTCATTAATATTTAGGTATGTTTTCCAGGTGCTTTTCACTTTCTTGGACAGGGGTGTCAAATTCCATTTCATTGAGGGCCGCATCGGGGTTCTGTAGGGGGTATGTGGCGAGCTCAACATCACTTGTATTGGGGGTTCCTGTAGGCCTGAGTGTTCTGTCAGCAAAAATGAATTCCCAAACTTCATTTTCAGCTGCGAGGGCCTCCTGCAACCCTCTGCCAGTGAAAACATTTTTGCTGGCGGAAGCACTGTGAGCTGGTGCTTTGCTGTGTCCAGTGTGGTCCCGTGGGCCAGATCTAAGCACCCCGTGGACTGGATCCATCCACTGGGCCTTGAGTTTGACACCTCTGTTCTAGGGGGATCCGACTGTCAACTTCAAATCAGATCAGGCCTGTTGCATGTCAACCCTGAAGTTGCCCTGAATGAAGCCATTTTGTCTGCTTCAGTGTTTCCACACTGGAGCTGAAGGGCAAAAAGCGGGGATCTGAGATAAAGGGGGCTTTGTAACCAAAATAAAATACTTTCTCCTGGTAACCAAGGACATTCTCACACCTGGTCGGAAAAAGGCGGAGTGATCACACCTGTCGCACTTACACAATGATTGGACCACGTGATGGATTGTTTTGAGAAAGTAGGAAAACGTTCACTTTTAATGGGGTGAAAACAGTGGGAGTTTCAGAGTCGGTTTTCGCCACCAATATGATACTTCCAATAAAAGTAATCTTTGAGGAACTCGAGTGCCTCAGAGTCTTGCTTGCAATGGATGTATGACTTGGAATCCTAATACTTGCATCCATCTTTCCGTTTCTTAGCTTGCCACAAATTGGGTGGGGGGGAGCGGGGAGGTCTGAAATGTCAGACCAGACAGCAACAACAGATCGTCCCATGGGAACAGGTGCTGGCCAGAGATTGAGGGGAGTTCCCAAACAGGCACCAGAACATCCAATCGGACAGCATGACTTGTAACAATGAAGGAGGGCATTATCTATTCTTTCATTGTACAGAAACCGCAGGAAATATTTAGAGCTGGTTTTGTTTTCTTCTGTGCTGAAATGATGTACACAACAAAACTGCTGTTAGAGAAAGCTGAACATCTTGGAGTGTGGAATTGGTTGGGTTCATTAGTCGGAACCTGTTCTAACCCAGATCCCCAAACACAACAAACCCTCTGAAGTTAACTCAAAGATTCCTTTATTAGGAGCGCCAGCAGTCCCAGCAAAAAGTTTCTATCTCACCGCAGGCTAACAAGTCTGTCCGGCAGGGAGATGAATAGTTGTCTTCCATATCTACAATATTTATCTCTGCCCCCTGTCTTTTATCCCCAGAGCTAGGATGGGACTTTGCTAGCAGTAGTGGCTCTTCCATCCCAAGGACTGGCCCATAGATTTCCACTGCTCTCCTCTCCTCTGTCTTCTGCACATTTGCATGTCAGCCACTGGACCCATCTGTTCCTTTCTCATCAGTCACCTCCAGACCTGGGGGCTTTTGACTCTCCATCTGAGGGCTTACAGACAGCCAAGGCTCGCTCGCTCTCTCTCTCTCTCTCTCTCTCTCTCTCTCTCTCTCTCTCTCTCTCTCTCTCTCTCTCTCTCTCTCTCTCTCTCTCCATTCCCTCTTCCCCCTTGGAGCACTCAGTTTTCCTTGATGCTGGCGCTGACTCCCACGCCCTCTCCTCCTCCTCTGATTCGGCTACTGGAGGAGCCGGCGGTCGACAGGCCACAATAGAACCTTGACGCAAAGATTGGTACAGGAGTAGCATCGTCTGCCTTAATCTACCACCTATTGTACCTGTAAAATTGAGCACCGCTGCCAAGGCCCCAGGCTAATTGGCAAAGCCAGGTTTTCCTTTTTTTAAAATTTTGTTTTAATTGATAACATATGTGTCTCTTGATTCCTGAAGTCGTGCTGAAGGCATCTAAGAACAGTAAGTTAAAGCAAATGAAGCGGGGTAGGAAATGAGGTATTAAAGCAAGGTAATGAAACAGTGATGAAGCACCCACAATGTCTGAAGGCAAGCTGTTCCACAGCATCATTGTCCTCACTGCTAGGTTTTATTAAATAAAACAATATAAATCGGAAGATACAAGCAACAAAGATATAGTCCTAAGAAGACAAGGAGACAGGTAATAGGAAAGATGAGAGTAATACCAATGGTCATAAATGTGAACCCGTTGGCAAGCGTCTGAATTTAGATCACATGATCGCGGAGATGCTGCGGAGGTCATAAGTATGAAAAATGGTCATAAGTCACTTTTTTCAGTGCCGTTGTAACTTTGGACGGCCACTAAACAAATTGTTGCAAATCAAGGATTATCTGTATGCCAGCTGATCATAGGAAAGACAGAATGAAACAAGATGTCTTAAAACCGTGATGGAGAACCTATGGAATGCGTGCCCGAGGTGGCATGCAGTGGCATCTTTCCAGGCATGCAAGCTGTCACCCAACTCACCTGCAGCTGGGCATGCGTGCGCACCCCAGATGGTGTTCGGGCCTTTGGTGCGCAATTCAGGTGACACAGTTGGTCTTCGGCGCCCTCCTGCGCATGCATATGTGGACAGATGGGGGTGAAATCCTTGCACATCAGGAGTGAAATCCAGGTTCTGGAGAACCGGTAGCGAAAATTTTGAGTAGTTCGGAGAACCAGCAAATACTACCACTGGCTGGCTCCAGAATGGAGGAGGGGGGAATGAGGATTTTGCAGTATCCTTCCCCTGGAGTTGGGTGGGAATGGAGATTTTGCAATATCCTTCCCCCAAGAGTGAGGAGGGAATGGAGATTTTGCAGTGTTCTGCCCGTGGAATGGGGTGGGAATGGAGATTTTGAAGTATCCTTCCCCTGCCGCGCCCAACAAGCCATGCCCACCAAGCCACACCACACCACGCCCACCAAGCCACGCCCGCAGAACCGGTAGTAAAAAAATTTGGATTTCACCACTGATCTGTATGCCAGCTGGTCGTAAGAAAGACAGAGTAGAACCGGATGTCTTAGAAGCTTTCCAAAGTTCTCTGGTGATTAAACTTGGCACAGCGATCATCTCATCTCCTCAGATCCTTCAAAGAGCTGAGCTGGATTTGGCCATCGATGAAATGGCTTTTTGGAAACCCTTCCCGAGATGAAGAGAAAGGAGGGGAATTCAAACGCACCGTGTCAATTTTTTAAAAGCTTTTGGCTGAGGCAGCCTGAAGCTCTCTTAAAAAATTTAACGGGATCGGCAAAGTTCATTAATCACTTCCTCCTCAGCCATAAATGCTCAGAAAGCATACGAGCTTTCAGCCTTCTTCTTCTTCTTCTTCTTCTTCTTCTTCTTCTTCTTCTTCTTCTTCTTCTTCTTCTTCTTCTCCTCCTCCTCCTCCTCCTCCTCCTCCTCCTCCTCCTCCTCCTCCTCCTCCTCCTCCTCCTCCTCCTCCTCCTCCTCCTCCTCCTCCCCGTCCAGGTATTTTCAGAGGAATCCCATAGCTTCAGCCACATCCTCATCGTTGTCGCTACAATGTTCCTTTGCATCTTCACGCACTAAATATTATCTGGGCTAATTGTTTCCTGATGTTCTCGGTTGGCTTATGCAAAAATGTTGGAGGCAGCCTGACCCACAATTACCTTTTTTTTCCCCCAGTAATTTTGAGCTGCCTTCACTGGATAATCTGGTTTGCAATCAAAATAAAGGTTTGGTTTGATTAGTAAGTAATTTTCGCTTGACGAAAATCTATAGGCTTAAGAAAAGGATTTACTGCTGAATTGAAAGAAACTGGAAAATCCATTTCTTCCCCCTCTAACTTATTAACACAATTAAGTTTTCTCTTCCCTGGTGCCTTCTTCAAAAGCGAATCTGAAAGCTACTATGTTCATGATACACTCTATTATCTGTACAGGTAGCCCTCGATTTACGACCACAATTGAGCCCAACAAATTTTTGTTGTCAAATGAGACACTTGTTAAGTGAGTCCCCCCCCCCCATTTTATAACCTTTCCTTCCACAGTTGTTAAGCGAATCATTGCAGTTGTTCAGCTAGTAACATGGTGGTTAAGTGAATCCAGCTTCTCCATGGACTTGATTCATCAGAAGGTCACAAAAGGAGATCACACAACCAGTGGTGGGTCATTGCCGGTTCAGACCGGTTTGGGTGAATCGGTAGTTCTAACAATCAGCTGGCCCCGCCCACCTGCCTGTCCTATCCTGTCCTATATTTCCTTCTTTCTGGCTCGCAAAAGGGGTTTTGAGGTCTGCCAGAAGCCTGTAGAACTGGCAGATGAGTTGGACAGTGATGAGGTTGAGGAAGAACATGGGCCATTTCTGGAGGCTGGGGAAAGCCTGGATGAGGGCTCTGTGTTGGAGGCAGAGATGGGACCAGGGCCATCGAGGAGTGATGTATGGACCTCAGAGCCTCCAGAGGCTGACAGCAGAGAGGCAGAGGAACAGGAGGAGCCTGTTCCTAGTGCATGTATGAGAAGAGCTGCCAGAAGGCAAGAGCAGCCATGTTTTTGATGTGTGTGTGTGATCTTGCGTGCACTGTGTATAGTTTTCACTCTTCCATGGTCCCCTGACCAGAATCTCCTGTTTGGTCATCCCTGGGAGCCTACTGTTATCAAAAATTTCATTTTGAAATTTGTTTCTTTGCTTGATGGGGCCTTGCAGCTCAGATCGTAGTCAAGTAAAGTGTGAGGAACATCTTTGCTTTGACAGGTTATGGATCCCTTTTTTTTTTTTACTTTTTGTTCAAAAACAAACAAGAAAAAACCACCCCAAAGCTTTCCAGAAAAAGTTTCATAATTGTTGATGACTGGAAAAGAAAGGAGGAGGAGGAGGAGGAGGAGGAGGAGGAAGAGGAGGAGGAGGAGGAGGAGGAGGAAGAAGAAGAAGAAGAATCGTTGCAAGATTCAGTCAAATGAATAATAATAATAATAATAATAATAATAATAATAATAATAATAATATTGGTGGGCATGGCTTGTTGGGCGTGGCAGGGAAGGATACTGCAAGATCTCCATTCCCACCCCACTACAAGGGAAGGGTATTGCAAAATCTCCATTCCCTCCCCACTCTAGGGCCAGCCAGAGATTTTATTTGTCGGCTCTCCCAACTACTCAAAATTTCCACTATTGGTTCTCTGAACTGGTCAAAATTTTCGCTACCGGTTCTCCAGAACTCGTCAGAACCTGCTGGATTTCACCCCTGGAACAATGCAAGAAGAACCAGCTGTTAGGGAAGCACCCTTCACATTTTTCAAGTAACACAACAGCAATGACAACACAATGACAGCAAGTTATTGATTGTTCACCTGACCGTCCCAAAAAGCTATCAAAACAAGAAAAGAGCAGGACATATTCGTAATAAATCATTACCTCTGCATTCAGGTAAGCGCAAATTCTCATAAGAACACAATAGGAGCAAATAATGAAGATTTAAATTGCAGGATGTAGAAACCCTACCAACTGACCTTGTCAGCTGTCAGGAAGACAGAATATTTATTAGAAACTGACTATCCTTCGTGTCTCTCTGCTTCTGCCATCAAGCCCCCACCAATTTTTCACATAAAGACAGATTATTTTGCTGATTTCCTAGCGGGACCATGAGAAAGGGACTGAAATAGGCAAAACTGAAGGACATTGTTGGGTGTGAAAGGTCCACACAAGAAGATCCAATTAATTAATGATTTATTGCTAAAAGTCCGTGCACAGGAATCTTCTCAACTGAGGGTTATCACTTGTTTGGAGTTAAATAAGGGTTCATGCAATTCATGGGAACTTAGACTTAGTTCACTTATGAATAGAACAACAGAGTTGGAAGGGACTTTGGAGGTCATCTAGTCCAACCCTCTGCTTAGGCAGGAAACCCTACACCACCTCAGACATATGGTTATCCAATCTCTTCTTAAAAACTTCCAGTGTTGGAGCATTCACAACTTCTGGAGGCAAGTTGTTCCACTGATTAATTGTTCTGACTATCAGGAAATTTCTCCTTAGTTCTAAGTTAGTTTCCACTAGGAATGAAATACTCCCGGTTCGGACCAGATCACCCAATCCGGTAGCGGTGGCAGGGTTGGTTCAGAGAACTGGTAGCAAAAATCCCTGTGCACCAAGGGGCCGCCGGAAAAAAAAATGCTTTTAAAAGCCTCTGACGATCCCAGCTGAGTTGCCTGATCGTCGGCAGCTTTTAAAAGCATTTTTTTCTGCAACCTCTTCGGCCGAGGAAGTTGTAGAAAAAATGCTTTTAAAAGTAAAAAAATAAAAGGAAGTTGGCCACGCCCACCCAGTCACATTACCCCTCCCCCCCACCAAGTCACACCCACAGAATTGGTAGTAACAAATTTTACATTTCACCACTGGTTTCCACCCATTGGTTCTTTCTCCTACCCTCGGGTGCTTTGGAGAATAGCTTGATTCCCTTTTCTTTGTGGCAGCTCCTGAAATATTGGAAGATAGCTATCATGTCTCCCCAGTCCTTCTTTTCATTAAACATACCCAGTTCCTGCAACTGTTCTTCATATGCTTGAAATAAAATGGAGGCTGTCTTACAAGGAAAGATTGTCTCTCTTTAATTGGTTTCCAGAAACTTCAGTGACAGCAGCATGTTTCTGGGGTTGCTGACATAATGGCTAAGGAATGGATGGATTTTTATAAGGTTCTGGGCTTTGGTGATTGAGATGCTCCAGGAGGTTGTGCAGTGTACTGAGCCTTGTATCTTTTACTACTCCAATATATATATATTGTACAATATATACAATATATAGGAAAAGCCTGGCATAAAGAATGATGCACATAAAAATCTATGAAAATAAAATTATACACACACACACACACACACACACACACACACACTTTGCTTCTATCAAGAATGGAAAGCTAAATTTTAAGAGCAGTGAAAATAGACGATTTTCCTGTTTCTGGCATGTTCTCACATTAGTTGCAATCGAGAGAGAGTGAGAGAGAGAGGGAGGGAGGGAGGGAGAGGGAGAAAGAGAGAGAGGGAAGAGAGAGGGAGAGGGGGAGAGAGAGATGGAGGGAGGAGGGAGAGAGAGGGGGGAATGCAGGAGTGCAAGTGCTACTATTCTGCTTCTTTGATTTCTGGCTTGCTTTGAGAAATGTTAACGTTAGAGGTAAAGAGCCAGAGATTATGACTTCTACTGCAAACATGTTATTTTACGTGGCATTGCTTAGCAGTTAGTTAATTGTATACGCTTCCACTTCACTCTGAAATAGGCAGGCAGTTTTGGCATGAAAAGCAGGACCAACTAATAATAATAAAAAATGTGTTAAATCATAGAGTCAGCATCACAGCTGGTCAATAGCTTATATTTTTTCCTCACTTGTCACTGGAATTCCCTGAATTTTCTAATTATCAGAAAATGGAAACAACAATTTTCACCAGTGCAGAGAAAATGAAAGTATAATGGTTCAAAAAAACCCCACAAAAGGCTTAGAATACATGAGGGAATATAACCCTGACATAACTTCTTTCAGTGCAATTCCTTTGCTTTAAACTTGAGCACTCTCTGTGTCGCTGTCTGTCTGTCTCTCTTGCTATCATCTATGTATCTTTGTACCCCCCCTCTGTCTCTCTGTCTCTCTGTCTCTCTGTCTGTCTCTGTCTCTGTCTCTCTCTCTCTCTCTCTCTCTCTCTCTCTCTCTCTCTCTCTCTCTCTCTCTCTCTCGATGCAGTGGCTCAGTGCCTAAGACACTGAGCTGCCGATCAAAAGGTCAACAGTTCAGCAGTTTGAATCCCTAGGGCCCGCGTAACGGGGTGAGCTCCCATGACTTGTCCCAGCTTCTACCTACAGTAACTAGCAGTTCAAAAGCAGGTAAAAAATTCAAGTGGAAAAATAGGGAAAGGAACAGCGTTCCGTGCACCTTTGGCATTTAGTCATGCCAGCCACATGATCACAGAGACATCTTCAGAGAACGCTGGCTCTTTGGCTTTGAAACAAAGATGAGCACCGCCCCCTACTGTCAGGAATGACTAACACATATGTGCAAGGGGAATCTTATCTATCTATCTATCTATCTATCCATCCATCCATCTATCCCATCCCTCTATCCCTCCATCCCTCCATCATCTATCATCTATCTATCTATCTATCTATCTATCTATCTATCTATCTATCATCTATCTATCTATCCATCCATCCATCCACCTATCAACTATCCATCCATCCATCCATCCATCCATCCACCTATCAAGTATCCATCCCTCCATCCCTCCATCCCTCCATCCCTCCATCATCTATCATCTATCTATCTATCTATCTATCCATCCATCCACCTATCAACTATCCATCCATCCATCCATCCACCTATCAAGTATCCATCCATCCATCCCTCCATCCCTCCATCATCTATCTATGTATCTATCTATCTATGTATCTATCTATCTATCTATGTATCTATCTATCTATCATCTATCTATCCATCCATCCACCTATCAACTATCCATCCATCCATTCACCTATCAAGTATCCATCATCTATCTATCTATCTATCTATCTATCTATCTATCTATCTATCTATCTATCTATCTATCTATCTATCATCTATCTATCTATCATCTATCTATCTATCCATCCATCCATCCACCTATCAACTATCCATCCATCCATCCATCCATCCACCTATCAAGTATCCATCCCTCCATCCCTCCATCCCTCCATCATCTATCATCTATCTATCTATCTATCTATCCATCCATCCACCTATCAACTATCCATCCATCCATCCATCCACCTATCAAGTATCCATCCATCCATCCCTCCATCCCTCCATCATCTATCATCTATCTATCTATCTATCTATGTATCTATCTATCTATGTATCTATCTATCTATCTATCTATCATCTATCTATCCATCCATCCACCTATCAACTATCCATCCATCCATTCACCTATCAAGTATCCATCCATCATCTATCTATCTATCTATCTATCTATCTATCTATCTATCTATCTATCTATCTATCTATCTATCTATCATCTATCTATCTATCTATCTATCTATCTATCTATCTATCTATCTATCATCTATCTATCTGCCTCATCTCTTTCATCTTTCATCAAAGACTTAATTCTTCAACATGAACAATTATATCAAATTAGATATAAACATATTGGCTCTTAAGGCGACACCTGATTCATTCTGTCACAACAAACCTCCTCTTATAAAATTCACAGGATATTTTCCAGTGGAAACAATTTCTACATTTTTTTTTGGCAGGGATTGGGGGGGAAAAAAACCTAATTTGCGTATTTGTCATACTCTGCTGTGATTAATTATGAACATTTGGGATGAAGGACAGCCGTTTCTCCCCAAGGAACAGTTATTCTTCTCACCAAGGGTGTGGCTTAATGCCAAGTTGTTAGAATCTCCTTCTCGTTCACCCAATCTTCTGGCTTTTTATGATTATTCCAGAACGCCCAAGTAAAAAAGGTAACTCCTTTATACACCGCATGAGAAAGTGGAGCTGTTCAGCTTTCAGAAATTTTGCTACATCACTGGGAGTTTTTGAAATGCTAAAAGTAGAATCAAGAATAGGAGCTATGATACCAACACATGATTGAATAATAGAGGGAACCCATAGTAGCAAGTGACTCAGACAAGGTGAATTTAACCTCTCTCTGTTAATTATATAAATGTCCTTTGGAGATATTATTTTTTCATAGGAAACTATGCATCTATTTGCTGCTTGGAGATTACAGTTAGTAGGTCGTCTAACTACATATGCGAAAAATAACCACCTTGTTATTCTATTCTATTCTATTCTATTCTATTCTATTCTATTCTATTCTATTCTATTCTATTCTATTCTATTCTATTCTATTCTATTCTATTCTATTCTATTCTATTCTACCCTACCCTACCCTACCCTACCCAACCCTACCCAACCCTACCCTACCCTACCCTACCCTACCCTACCCTACCCTACCCTACTCTACCCTACTCTACTCTTCTATTCTACTCTATCTACTCTACTCTACTCTACTCTACGCTATGCTACGCTACGCTACGCTATGCTACGCAATGCTATGCTACGCTACCCCACCCCATTTGATTCCATTCCACTCCACTCCACTCCACTCCACTCCACTCCACTCCACTCCACTCCACTCCACTCCACTCCACTCCATTCCATTCCATTCCATTCCATTCCATTCCATTCCATTCCATTCTATTCTATTCTATTCTATTCTATTCTATTCTATTCTATTCTATTCTATTTTTTTACTCTACTCTACTCTACTCTTCTGTCCTACTCTATCTACTCTATCTATCTACTCTTCACTATCCCACCCCACCCCACCCCACCCCACCCCATCCCACCCTACCCTACCCTACCCTACTCTACTCTACTCTACTCTATTCCATTCCATTCCATTCCATTCCATTCCACTCCACTCCACTCCACTCCACTCCACTCCACTCTACTCTACTCTACTCTACTCTACTCTACTCTACTCTAGTCTAACTACTCTACTCTACCTTACCCTACCCTACCCTGAAGCCTGGTGAGAGCAAAAAACAGGCCTACTGGGCCCACCGGGCCAAAAGCAGGGGGGAGCGCAGGAAGGTGTCACGTGCACACATGTGGGGGCAGGGCGCATAGAATTATGGGTGTGGGCATGCCCACGACCTCCCCCCGCCCGTGGTCCCACTGCTTTTGGCACGTGATAACAAAAAAGGTTCACCATCACTGCTCTATACTATATTACATCAAAAATATTGTTTTTATTATACTGTAATAGCTGATTTGAAACCTTAGGTGAAATTCTAGTGACCTGTCATTCAACATCACTTATCCTGGCCATTATATTTATTCTTCTTGACTGCAGATCTAATTCTGTATGAATAAAGAAAAATTCAGAACCAAGTTGAATATAAGCCAGGAGACTTTTTTTTGTGTGTGTGTGTAATTAACTTCAGCAATCGAATTACATTCGAAACACATTTCAGCTCTGTTCTTCCTTCTAAGGAGTCTGCAAAATTGATGGAATAACATCTCGTTAGAAGCATTTGTCAACTTCCTGGGTAGCTAAGGAGTCTGTTCGTTTTCTTCACTGTTTCGGTTGTGTGTTTTGCGCTTAGCTGTCTTTTCATCTCCTCTTCTTAATAAGTAAAGAAAGCCTTACCATGTGGCTTCAAAAAAATATATGCCTGGCCTAATCGGAAGAAGGAAATCACTTGTTTAGAATAATTTGTGGGTGACAAGGGAGAAAAATCTCTATTAACTTTAATTTCTAGAATAGAATAGAATAGAATAGAATAGAATAGAATAGAATAGAATAGAATAGAATAGAATAGAATAGAATAGAATAGAATAGATGGAGTGGAGTGGAGTGGAGTGGAGTGGAGTGGAGTGGAGTGGAGTGGAGTGGAGTAGAGTAGAGTAGAGTAGAGTAGAGTAGAGTAGGAGTAGAGTAGGAGTAGAGTAGAGTAGAGTAGAGTAGAGTAGAGTAGAGTAGAGCAGAGCAGAGCAGAGCAGAGCAGAGCAGAACAGAACAGAACAGAATAGAATTCTTTGATGGCCAAGTGTGATTGGACACACAAGGAATTTGTCTTTGGTGCATATGCTCTCAGTGTACATAAAAGAAAAAAAAATGTTCATCAAGAATCATAGGATACAACACTTAGTGATAGTCATAGGTTAATAATAAACAATCAAATCATACAACGAAACGAACAGAATATAAATCGCAAAGATACAAGAAACAAAGTTATAGTCTCATAAGTAGAAAAGGAGATAGGTAATAGGAAGGATGAGAAGAAGAATAGTAATACAGTCTTAGTAAATAGTTTGACACTGTTGTGGGAATTATTCGTTTAGCAGAGTGATGGCATTCAGGAAAAAACTGTTCTTGTGTCTAGTTGTTCTGGTGTGCAGTGCTCTATGGCGTCGTTTTGAAGATAGAAGTTGAAAGAATTTATGTCCAGGATGTGAGGGGTCTGTAAATATTTCCCCAGCCCCCTTTTTGACTCGTGCAGTATAAAGGGCCTCAATGGAAAAGGCAGGTTGGTAGCCATTGTTTTTTTCTGCAGTTCTAATGATCCTCTGAAGTCTCTCTCTGTCTTGTTGGGTTGCAGAGCCAAACCAGACAGTTATGGAGGTACAGATGACAGACTCAATCATTCCTCTGTAGAACTGAATCAGCAGCTCCTTGGGTGGTTTGAGCTTTCTGAGTTGGCGCAGAAAGAACGTACTTTGTTGTGCTTTTTTGATGACGTTTTTGATGTTAGGGGTCCATTTTAAGTCTTGAGATATGGTAGAACCTAGAAACTTGAAGGTCTCTACTGTTGATACTGTGTTGTCTAGTATTGTAAGAGATGGCAGTATAGGAGGGTTTCTCCTAAAATCCACCACCATTTCTACGATTTTGAGTGTGTTTAGTTCAAGATTGTTCTGGTTGCACCACAAGGCTAGTTGTTCAAACTCCCGTCTATATGCAGCTTTGTCGTTGTCTCGAATGAGACTGATCACCAGTGGTGGGTTCTCTCGGTTCAGCCCGGTTCTGCTGAGCCGGTAGCAGTGACGATATGACCTTCCTTCCTTCCTTCCTTCCTTCCTTCCTTCCTTCCTCCCTCCCTCCCTCCCTCCCTCCCTCCCTCCCTCCCTCCCTCCCTCTCTGAAATTTAGCCATAAGAGACAACCCTAGCTAGAAGATAACATGGGCATGCTGTTATGATATTAATTATGATGTTATGATATTAATTATGATGTTAGATATGCCTGAATATCTGGCGAACCTTCTTCAAATCGATGGACCACTGGCCTTAGAACATTTCTCCAGTATCTGTACAGGTAGTTCTTCATTTACAATGTTTAGTGGCCATTCAAAGTTACAACATCACTGAAAAAAGTGACTTATGACCGTTTTTCACAGTTACGACCTTTCCACACCGCCACGATCATGTGATGGTTTGGCAACCGACTCATATTTATGCCCCGGGGGTCACGTGATTTCCCCTCTGCGACCTTCTGATGAGCAAAGTCAACAGGGAAGCCAAATTCACTTAACAACCATGTTACCCAATTAACAACGGCAGCGATTCACTTCACAACAGAGGCAAGAAAGGGTCGCAAAATGGAGCAAAACTCACTGAACGGATGTGTGAAGACCAGCTCCTCCCCCTCTCCCTTCCGAGAAAGCACAAACTCTTGAGGACTTCGTATTTCAAAAGAAACTTTCTGTCAGGGCTCCGATTTCATTCTCAAAATAAAGTTGAGAAAGGGATGGATGCAAGTCACAACTCAAAGCAGGCACTGGGGTCCCTCAGGGCATGCAGTTCAGGATAAAGCCTGATAGTGTAGTGGGCTAATGCCTCCTACTAAAGGCAGCAATTAACATCCAGCTGCCTGTAATTCTGTGAGTTCAATCCTAGCCAGGCTCAAGGTGGACTCAGCCCTCCATCCTTTCTAAGGTGGGTAAATTGAGGACCCAGTTTGTGGGGCCAATAAGCTGACTTTGTATAAATATATACAAAAGTGTGAAGGCTATTGCTTAATGCATTGTAAGCCGCCCCGAGTCTCCGGAGAAGGGCGGCATATAAATCAAATTTTTTAAAAAAAGGAAATTAGGAACTCCCTCCCTACCTTCCGATGTGGATTCCAACCAATCCACCATCCGTGAATCAGGGGTGAGTTCTACTTACCTTTACTACCGGTTCGTAACGGGATCGCACTCACACGCTCTCTTCACTTGCTCACATGCCTTGCTTCTGCACATGTGCAGATCGCTTCTGATGACATCAGCGTCAGTGGGTGGAGCCTCCCGACTAACGGTTCTATAGAACCAGTCCAAAGCTCTGGTGTGAATGCAAATTGCAACGGATACAAAGAGCTTCTCAGGGTCATTTTACAATCCAATCGTCCCCCCCCCCCACCTTCTCTTTCATTACCCGAGGTGTGAGCATTCTCCAGGCATTCCTGGCAGTTATAAATCAGGGTAAAGTTTATACACAAAGAGGATCAGGCAAGAAATTGAATACTTAGGATACATAGGAAAAGAACTAAATGGGACAACTCCAATTCCCCTTTTCTCCTTCTTCCATGAAGAATGGCAGATACACCGGTCTGACAGAATGTCATACTTACCGTATTTTCCGGCATATAAGACGACTGGGTGTATAAGACGACCCTCCTCAGAGCCATTTAAGGCTCGTCAGAGCCTTTCGGGCTGGTCTGCCTGGATACAGGAGAATGAGACCCGGCGTATAAGACGACCCCCGACTTTTGAGAAGATTTTTGTGTGTTAGAAAGTAGTCTTATACATAGGAAAATACAGTAACAAGAGAAATTTTGGGCCAAATTGTGGTCCTAAGTCTGTATTCAGGAAGAAAAATAAGGGCCAAGTGTGAATTCTAGCAGTTAAAGAAGTGGCCCTGGTTAATTCAATATACTATTAATTTCCCCAAACCTCCCAAAAAACAAAAACAAAAAAAACAACCTATAGATTTTTGCCACACTAGTGAGAACAAATGATATTGTGGGTATTAGGCTGGTTTGATCAAATCATTACAGCAAATCAGCTTTCGAAACTAAATAATTGTATTTGCTTTTAACGGTTCAGCCCACTCAATCCGGTGAAACTGGATTGATTCTCCAAATTGATTCTAACGTCGAATTAAATCGGAATGATTTGGTGTCTCAAACTGGCTGGTGAAATCATATTTTGTTTGTTTCGCAGAAGCCTGGTATATACAGTATAATCATGGATAAGGCGAGAGTTGGCCATAAAGACAGAATGCCTAGAGAAAACCTGTTTTCAATGCGCATCTCCAAGCTCATTTCGGTCATAGAAGGCTAAGAAGTCAATTAATTACAACTGAAAGCTGAAATACCTGAGGGTTATTTGATTCCACCGGTTAGCTGGGTTAGGGTACTCGCATGATATAAAACCTTCCCTTAGGCCAGGGGTCTGCAACCTTAAATACTCAAAGAGCCGTTTCCCACAGAAAAGAAAACACCGGGAGCCACAAAACCTGGGTGGGCATGGCCAACTCGATGTCACTCACTTTCACTAGTCACATGACCCAAACCCTAGCCACGCCTACCCAGCATTCTCTACCCATTAGGGCAGAGAACCAATGTTAAAAGACACCGGGAACCATAAAATCCTTTTGACAGCTCTCTCTCTCCCCTCCTTCCCTCTCTTCTCCTCTCTCTGTAGCTCTCTCTCTCTGCCCTGGCTGTGCCGTCACCCTTACCTTCTCAGGCCAGGTGAGGAGTGACTGGGAGGGGAGGGCAAGATGCGGGACCAGCCAGTGGTGGGATCACCTGAAAGGAGTCTTCTCACAGGAGTCTTCTCTAGCACTATAGTTCAAAGGTCTCGATTCTTTGGCGCTCAGCCTTTCTTCCGGTCCAACTTTCACAGCCATCCATTGCAACTGGGAAAACCATAGCCTTGACTAGGGTATTTTATGTAGTATTATATACTATAAACTAATAAAAAAAAGTAATGCTAAAAAAGACACGAACGATGACATTTCCTGGAAGTGAGCACAAATAATCCGTGTAGTGGCTTGCCTCCAGAAGTTGTGGATACTCCATCACTGGAGGTTTTTATGAAGAGATTGGACAGCCATTTGTCTGGGATGGTGTAGGATCCTACACCTGAGCAGTGGGTTGGATTAGAAGACCTCCAAAGACCTTTCCAACTCTTGGTCATTTCAAGGACCTCAAGCTGAGATGGCCTTTCCATCCTGCAACCTTGGTGATGGCTCATTCTGATCTGAGATGAAGAACGGTTGCAGGAATTGGGTATGGCTAGTCTAGAGAAAAGAAGGACTGGTGGGGCAGGATAGCAGTCTTCCAATATTTGAGGGGCTGCTCCAAAGAAGAGTGGTGGGTCAACTTATTTTCCAAAGCCCCTGAAGACAAGACAAGAAGCCATGGATGGAAACTCATCAAGGAGAGAAGCAACCTGGAATTAAGGAGAAACTTCCTAACAGGGAGGACAATTAACCAGTGGAATGGTTGCTTCAGAAGCTCTGAATGCTCCATCACTGGAGGCTTTTAAGAAAAAAACTGGACAGCCACCTATCTGAAATTATACAGGGTCTCCAGCTTCAAGAGGGGGCTGGACTAGAAGACCTCAAAGGTCCCTTCCACCTCTATTCTGATTAATTGATTGATCAACTCCTGGGGCTACACTGAAGCAACGAGCATCCCCAGGTCGTGTTTTGCCACATTTGGCAATCCATATGCTAATCCATTCGCTTTCCCCACTGTTCCTTTTGTTGTTTACAGTAGAGTTTTTCGAAGCAAAATACACAAGGATGAGAACAAGGGCAACGCATACATCCCGGAAGCTCTAAAAAGGTACACAGTGCTCTCTCGTGGCTGAAACACATTAGTATTTTCCAACAAGCGAGCTTTTAATCGCGGTTGAATATTTCTAAGGGCGACAGCTGCTTTTTGCAGATTGATCCCCCCCCCTCCCCTCCTTCCTCTGTCCGTTTAATTTACCAGCCGTAGAAACGAAGAATCGAGGTCTGCTGTGATAGGAACTCAACGTCTAACAAGCTATTAATGGAGAAGCTGCATTGGATCATATCCTAGATGTGCAGGAAACATTAAAAGCTTTTGCCTCCTCTTGATGGGGGATAGTAGGAAACAGTTGTAAACAATTGAACTGGCATGGAGGAAAGCTACAGATGGCGATGTTTTTATTATTAGCAATATTTTAATCGCAGGCCATATTGAGCTGAAAAATCCTTCCACTTTGTCAATGGTGGCTCGGCGAGTGAATTTCCAGACGGCCCTTGCCGTTAGGTCGTGGAATGAAATATCATTGGCCAAAGGAAACGTAAAGCTGAAAGAATGATTAGCAAGGATTAGGTCAGGGGTGATCCCACAGGAAGTTTCAGTTAATCTACAACATACGACGACAAAAAAAAAGTTGTCGAGGCTTCGGAAAAAGTTCAGAGAAGAGCAGCGAAGATGATCAAAGGCCTGGAGACTAAACCATAGGAAGAACAGCTGGAGGATTTGGGTTTGGCTAATCCAGAGAAAAAGAGGAGTAGGGGGGACATGATAGCAGAATTTCGGTATCTGAGGGGCTGCCACAG
>CM075964.1:11861671-11869171 GCA_038048745.1 Coluber constrictor foxii
CCTTCCTTCCTTCCTTCCTTCCTTCCTTCCTTCCTTCCTTCCTTCCTTCCTTCCTTCCTTCCTTCCTTCCTTCCTTCTTTTGTTCTTTCTTTCATAGGACCACATTTCAGGAACTGGTTCTGACTTTTAAAATAGACCCAAAACCTTTTTTTAAAAAAATGAATTGTACTTTGAAAAACCTACACATTTTATAAGCTATGCCTTTATAGGTGTAACAGCGTAGCAATAACAATAACATTTAGACTTATACACCGCTTCACAGTACTTTACAACACTCTCCAAGTCAGCCTCTTGCCCCCCAACAATCCGGGTCCTCATTTTACCGATCTCGGAAGGACGGAAGGCTGAGTCACCCTCGAATCCCATCAAGAACTGAAATCCAGGCTGTGGGCTAAATATGGACTTCCGGACCACTTTGGTGGCAATCATAGTTTTCAAAAAGCTACTTTTAAGTACTGAAATAGACCGACGCATCAGAGGGTCCATCCATGCAGAGCAAATAACACAATCAGTACCATGCCCATTTGTGGGTACATCATGACACTACATGCAAATACAAAAGGGCACAGATGATTGTGTGATGGGATGTTGTTGCGTTCCTCCTTTGGACGGAAAAGAGTGGTTCCTGTAGCTTGGCACAATTGTTCATGTCTGCTGACCATCCAATTCTCTTAGTATCTGTGTGAGGAGCTTAGGAAATTAACGTCTTTATGATAGGCCAGCCCCCTTGTTCCCAAATATTCCATTTCTTACAGATGTCCTGTACTTTGAGGAGAGAAAAGAACAGCCACAACAAAGGAATGTTCTTTTAGAAATGTTGCTTCCCTCAAGAAACATCTGGCAATTCTTATCTAAACTAAGAATGAATAAAATGAGTATTTTTGGAATGCAGAAGAAAAATCTTCTGGACATTTTAGAAATTAAGTTTTCAGATCATTCATCCATCATAAGAACACTTTGTGACAGATGCATATTGATTGGGATTTTTGGCGGATTATGCATGCTGTACATATGATATACAATGTTTTGGGGTGAAAACCAGTGATCCTCATTATTTGATGATTGGTAGCTGATTTTTTATGGAAGAGGAGGAAGAGGAGGAGAGATGGATGGATGGGTGGGTGGGTGGATGAATGGAAGGATGGATAGATGGATAGTTGGATGGGTGGGTGGAATGGTGAATGGGTGGGTGGGTGGGCGGATGGATAGTTGGTTGGATGGAGGGTAGGTAGGTGGATGCAGTGGTGGGTTTCAATTTTTTTTACTACCGGTTCTCTCGGTGTGGCTTGGTGGGCATAGCAGAGAAAGGATACTGTAAAATCTCCATTCCCACCCCACTCCAGGGGAAGGTTATTGCAAAATCCCCATTTCCTCCCAATTACCTGGAACTTGGGAGGCAGAGAATAGTTGGGGGTGGGGCCAGTCAGAATTCTTACTACCGGTTCTTCGAACTACTCAAATTTTCTGCTACTGGTCAGAACCTGCTGAAACCCACCTCTGAACGGATTGATGGATGGATGGGTGGGTGTGTATGTGAGTGGATGGGTGGATGGATGGATGAATGGATGGATGATGGATGGGTGGATGGATGGATGGATGATGGATGGGTGGATGCCTAGATGGATGGATGGATGGGTGGATGGATGGGTGGATGGATGGATGATGGATGGGTGGATGGATGGATGGATGGATGGATGATGGATGGATGGATGATGGATGGGTGGATGGATGGATGGATGGATGGATGATGGATGGATGGATGGATGGATGGGTGGATGGGTGGATGAATGGATAGATGGGTGGATGGATGGATGGATGGATGGACTAATAGTTCAGATGAAACGTGCATGCTATGGACTTTCTATCCCAAAGCAAAGTTGGAAAACCCTTTCCTTGTTGATATCTGTTAAATGTAATGTTAAAATTATTAAATTAAATTAACATAGACATTACAATAAATTAACATATTAAGTTAAATGTAATGTACCGGTAGATGAGGCTCAAATACTGCAACATTACTGATTTTTTTTTTTAAAACCATTGAATGAATGAATGAATATTATGAACATAGTATTCAATTAAAGAACATAGAACATAGTAATTATAGAACATAGAACATAGTATTCAATTAAGGAATTCATACGAATAAAACGAACATAGACTAATTGAGTGGGAAAGGACTTTGGAGGTCTCTTAATTCAGTTTTCTACAAATATAAATTGACTTTAAATTAGATTATTGGTTTTATTTGTTTTGTAACAAGTCAAATCGATAATCTAATTTACAAAGCAAATAAATAAATTCAGTCATCTGATTTAAAACCCCAGGAGGTTTTGTTTTTTTTGTTTTGTTTTGTTTTGTTTTGTTTTGTTTTGTTTTGTTTTGTTTTGTTTTGTTTTGTTTTGTTTGTTTTGTTTTGTTTTGTTTTGTTTTGTTTTGTTTTGTTTTGTTTTGTTTTGTTTTGTTTTGTTTTGTTTTGTTTTGTTTTGTTTTGTTTGCTTTATCATCACAAGCCAAAGATGGTTAAAAATTTCCTAGCAGTCTTCCAATATTTGAGGAGCTGCCACAGAGAGAAGGAGGTCAGGCTATTTTCCAAAGCACCTGAAGGCCAGACAAGTTAATGGATGGAAACTGACCAAGGAGAGATTCAACCTAGAAATGAGGAGACATTTTCTGACAGTGGGAGCAATCAACCCATGGAACAGAAGTTGCCTTCAGAAGTTGTGGAAGCTTCATCCCTGGAGGCTTTCAAGAAGAGACTGGACTGCCCTCTGTCAGAAATGGTGTAGGGTTTCTACTTGGCCAGGGAGTTGGACTAGATGACCTACAAGGTCCCTTCCAACTCTGCTAAGCTGTGAAAGATAACACTTGAGGCCTTGGTTTCTGACTCATCTCCATGCTGAACAAGACACAACCAAAAATGTGACGCCACGAAAAGGCAGATGATGGATTTTAATCGACGTGTTATCTGTATGAGCACTCAGGAAGGGCTGCCAGCGACAGACGAAGAGGCCAAATAATCCATTTTAATTGGACGCTAACGATGCTAACGACGCAATCGCCAGTTGACAGTAATCTCTTCGTAAGCACCAACCCAATGATGGTTCTCCTGGCTTGCTTTTCATGGCCGTGAAATGGCCATTTGCAAAGGATGGGCTCTCAGATCCTCCAGGGACCCACATTTCATCCTGCTGATGAATAGCCAGCCACAGGGTTGCAATTTTCAAATATATAAAATTCAAGACCTTAAAGTCCATTAAAGGGATAGCCCTCTTGACCCAATGGACAGCTACCGGACGTAACTTCCCACACTAAAGGAATGTCATAGTTCTTTTTCTTGCCAACTTTTTCTAGTATCCATCGTCACAGACTCTGAAGCAGATGGACGTGCTAATGTACCAGCAGAAGGCTGTGAAGCTTAGAGAAAATTCACCAAAGCATCAAATGATTAGTACTGTGGTGGAACATGCCTTGGAGGTCAGCTTAGAGTTCTTGAGAACGTTGAAACTCCCATTAGAGTTGCTTGCCATAGAATAGAATAGAATAGAATAGAATAGAATAGAATAGAATAGAATAGAATAGAATAGAATAGAATAGAATAGAATAGAATAGAATAGAATAGAATAGAATAGAACAGAACAGAACAGGAGTAGAGTAGGCTAGAGTAGAGTAGAGTAGAGTAGAGTAGAGTAGAGTAGAGTAGAGTAGAGTAGAGTGTAGAGTATAGAATGGAATGGAATGGAATGGAATGGAATGGAATGGAATGGAATGGAACGGAACAGAACAGAACAGAACAGAACAGAACAGAACAGAACAGAACAGACAGGAGTAGAGAAGGCTAGAGTAGAGTAGAGTAGAGTACAGTAGAGAATAGGATAGGATAGGATAGGATAGGATAGGATAGGATAGGATAGGATAGGATAGGATAGGATAGGATAGGATAGGATAGGATAGGATAGGATAGGATAGGATAGGATAGAACAGAAGAGAACAGAACAGGAGTAGGGTAGGCTAGAGTAGAGTAGAGTAGAGTAGAGTAGAGTAGAGAGTAGAGTAGAGTAGAGTAGAGTAGAGTAGAGTAGAGTAGAGTAGAGTAGAGTAGAGTAGAGTAGAGAATGGAATGGAATGGAATGGAATGGAATGGAATGGAATGGAATAGAACAGAAGAGAAGAGAAGAGAAGAGAAGAGAAGAGAACAGAACAGAACAGGAGTAGAGTAGAGTAGAGTAGAGTAGAGTAGAGTAGAGTAGAGTAGAGTAGAGTACAGTACAGTACAGTACAGTAGAGTACAGTAGAGAATAGAATAGAATAGAATAGAATAGAATAGAATAGAATAGAATAGAATGGAATGGAATGGAACGGAACGGAACGGAACGGAACGGAACGGAACGGAACGGAACAGAATAGAATTCTTTATTGGCCAAGTGTTATCAGACACACAAAGAATTTGTCTTTGGTGCATACGCTCTCAGTGTACATAAAAGAAAAGATACGTTCATCAAGAATCATAACGTACAACACTTAATGATAGTCCTAGAGTACAAATAAACAGTCAGGAAACAATATCAATATAAATCATAAGGATACAAGCAACAAAGTTGCAGTCATGCAGTCATAAGTGGAAGGAGATGGGAACAATGAGAAGAATAATAGTAGTGCAGACTTAGTAAATAGTTTGACAGTGTTGAGGGAATTACTTATTTAGCAGAGTGATGGCATTGGGGTTTCAGATGCAGAGCCCTCATCCAAGTCTTCCCCAGACTCCAGGACTGGCCCAACCATTTCTCCCCAACCTCCTCACTGTCTGAATCTGTTGCCAGCTCTGTTGGTCACTGGTGGGCCCCAACAGCTGCAAAGAATTGGACACAACTTAATAGCTGAACCACAAATGAAAATATAGCATCCAAACTTTCTCTTCACACTAGGGACACTTAGTCACCTTGGTTTTGATTATGACATTGATGTCACATCAACCTCAACGACAATCTGAGGCCTCGTCATGCAAGGTCTGAATAATGGGGAGAAAGTTGCTTTGAGTGGAGTCCTGGAGCTCGCAGTCTCCTTTTAAGAGGCTTTAGAACAGGATTAGAAATGGCGATTATCAAGTTATTTCTAGGGATCGTGCAATGGAGCAGAGTCATCCATTTCTATAGCAACGGAGCTTTTTTCGGGGTGGGGGTGGGTGGGGCTGCCTGTCTGTGTATTTTTTAAAGGCCAAGCATATTGTTCAACTTTCTCCAGAAGAGGGAGAAGATTTAAGGCTTCAAAGCAAATGGTTCTGGTTTACGGTAAAATGTATTTCTGACGAGGGCGGTCCCTTTAAGCGAGCAAAGCATGCAAATAAGACCTGGGATCAATAGTAGGTTTCAATTTAGTTTGCTATTGGTTTGCTCATATGCACATACACAGAAGCCTCCAGACGGGTGGGCGGAGCCACTGCCGCTACCAGTTCGCCTGATTTGGGGCGAACCAGTAGCAACCCACCACTGCCTGGGATCCCTTATTCAGCAATTTTCTTGCAAGTTAAACCATTCTGAAATCATGTGGGCCAAGGCAGGGGTGAAATGCTCCCGGTTTAGACCGGATCGCCTGATCCGGTAGCGATGGAGATGGGTGGTACAGAGAACCGGTAGCAAAAATCCCCACGCCCCCCTCCCCATGCCCAGCTGAGCCGCACAATCATCAGAGGTTTGTTTATTTATGTATTTATGTATTATTTAGTTATTTATTTAAATTTTTATACCGCCCTTCTCCTACTGGACTCAGGGTGGTGCACAGCCAAGAATAAAAAAAAAAAAAAAATCCCAATACAAAATTTTAAATTTTAAAAGAATTAAACAAATTTTGGCCTGAAATTTAAAACCTCCCGACTAAAATCCATTGACAATTAAAAATATCTAAGGGATAATTTCTAACTACCGGTTCTGTGGGCGTGGCTTGGGGGAAGGGGTGGGTGGGGTACTGTGACTGGGTGGGCGTGGCCAATTTTTTTTTTACTTTTAAAAGCATTTTTTTCTACAACTATGGCCAAAATGATGCTTTTAAAAGTTAAAAAAAAAAGCCTCTGATGATCGCGTGGCTCGTCGAAGGCATTTAAAAGAAAAAAAACCTTTTTTTCTTTTAAATGCTCTGATCGTCAGAGCGTTTTGAAAACATTTTTTTACAACCTCTTAGCCGAAGAGGTTGTAGAAAAAATGTTTTTTAAAGTAAAAAAAAATTGGCCACGCCCACCCAGTCACATTACACCCCCCCCCCACCAAGCCACGCCCACAGATCCGGTAGTAAGAAATTTTAGATTTCACCCCTGGGCCAAGAGTATGGGAGACAGGCTGCATATCGGCCACCAACTTCCAAGCAAGCACTGTCGGGAAGTGGATTATGAAATGAAAGGGCCCTAATCAGGCGGATTGATTTATGTTTCTTAGACCATATTTATATTTCTTTACATGGCTCGTGATCCCATTATTCGGGGTGGAGAAGAGAGATTAAATGGAGCTGAGCATTTACTAGCCAGATGCCTTCCTGATGCCTCTGCTGTGTTCATAGCAGATATTTTCTCTTTGTGCCCTAGGAGAAAAATATCTGCCGCTACCTGGGATTTGAACTCTCCACTTTCCGAGTGAGAGGCGAGTGTTTTCACCATTAAGCCACCATGCCACCTTATTTTACGTCTCTTAAATTACTCCCAAGAAAATGGAAGTGTGAGAAAGTAAGTGTGAGAAATGGTCATAAGTCAATTTTTTCAGTGCTGCTCTAATTTCAAAGGGTCACTAAGCGAACGGTTGAAAGTTGAATTGGTGTTAGAGTCTTTAACTGTATACAGTATTTAGAAATAGATTATAACTTGCAAACCATTCCTATGAATGCATCAGTGCAGTGGTGAAATCTGAATTTTGCTATTACTGGTTCTGTGGGCGTGGCTTGGTGGGTGTGGCAGGGGGAAGGATACTGCAAAATCTCCATTCCCTCACCACTCCAGGGGGAAGGATATTGCAAAATCTTCATTCCCTCCCCACTCCAGATGAAGGATACTGCAAAATCCCCATTTCCTCCCACACTCCAGATGAAGGATACTGCAAAATCCCGATTTCCCTCCCCACTCCAGAGGATGGATGCTGTAAAATCCCCATTCCCTCTACACTCCAGGGGAAGGATACTGCAAAATCTCCATTCCCACCCCACTCCGGGGGAAGGATACGGCAAAATCTCCATTCCCACCCCACTCTAGGGCAGCCAGAGGTGGTATTTGCTGGTTCTCTGAACTGCTCAAAATTTCTGCTACCGATTCTCCAGAAACCTGTTGGATTTCACCCCTGCATCAGTGGGAATAAACGTAAATTCATGTTTCTTGACCTCTCACTCTGGCTATAAAATTATTAGCCATTTAGCTTCCTGTGGTATTTGACGAAACTCAGCATGTTTAATGACAATATATACAACATCGCACGTAATATATACAATTTGTACAGAGCTGTGCATAAAGTTATGATTATAAGGAAG